>BQNB010048495.1:0-42537 GCA_026074375.1 Tanacetum coccineum
GACGATTAATCCGACATAGCGTGGTTTTCCCTGAATTATGCATAGTTGGCCAGGCTATGCCTAATTGTGGACCAAACGACGACATGTTCGTCCTCGTCAAAAATTATTACGAACCATACACTCAAAATTATTCTTGGAAAGAAAGGAAATCATTTGATACTATAAAAGAGATTATTTATTTAAGTTTTGAAAAATGTTTCAATTATATAGACACATAATATATATATAAAGGGTTCAATTTATGAAAATAGATTTTGTTTTGTTTTATTGTAGAAATTGACACAATTTTGTATTTTATTTTATTATACATAAAACATTTTATATTTTATTTTATTACGTAAAACGGTTTATATGACAAAATAGACACAATTCGCACCGCGACATTTATTCCATCATATGTAGGTATTTAATTGTCATAATAGTTTATAGTTTGAAATCATCGGGTTATAAAATGATTTTAAGGTGATTCGGGACTACGGATCATAGCAAGCACAAGAAGCACTAAATCAGGAACAAAAGCAATCAAATAAGACACGGGTGCGAAAGAATCGCTAGCAGAAACCACTCAACACTCGGAGTCGAGTTACTCCTAAAATACAATAAGCGTTTCGAGGTAACAACGACCTCTATACATCACAAATAGAACAACAAGTACAATCACAAAAGTTCTTAAAGAAGAACAAACCATAGTCTCCATAATAATACCAGGGGTAACACATATACACCCCAAAATACATCCATAATTCCCAAAGATACATCGATGGCTTTTCCAGGTTTCTAGTACAAGGTTTCACATAAATCTAAATAGGGCTGCGGTGTTTACAAAGAAAACAAAATACACCCGACAACATGATCTCACTAATTGGCACTAGTAGTTTAGTAGAGCTATACAAAATGCTCCTAATCACTGATAAAATCATAGATGAACAAACAACAGGACTACTGAGGTCCTGGCGGTGGTCCTGGAAGCTTCTTCTCTAAAACTGCAAGACGCTCCTCCATCCATAGCATGTATGACATCAAAGTGCTCTTACAACTCTCCATCTCCGCCACACTAGTCTGCAACTGCTGGTTCTGCAACTCAGCTCCATGCAATGAGGTCTGCAGTGTCTGCACCTGCTGACTCAGTCCAACGATCACATCCTGTCCCTGCCCTGTCACAATGCCACTCGGATGGGTGTTCACTCTACTCTCTACCTGGTGAACTCTAGTCTCAATCTCCTCCAACCTGCTCATCACCTGCACTGCCTGTGACGCCATAACCTGCACCTGTCCCTCAACGGTAGTCACTCTTGGCCAAATCTCTCCTACTACAATGCTGTCAGCCACCTGAGCATCGCTCACTGTCCCCATCTTCTTCACCAAAGCTTCATTTCCGTACTCCAAGTTACCCATCCTCACGCATAAGTCCTCAATCACTGAAGGTGGCATAGAAATTCCATGTGCCATGTTTGGATATGGCTGTCCTGCGCGGAGTAGTGTCCCGGGTATGGTAGTAGACGGTCCTCCAACCCCGTAGGTACTCGGAAGAGTCACAGTAGCCCCCGGGGGCGTCACTGGGGCCATCAACCACTCGTCATCATCCTCCCAGTCACCTTCATCATCATCATCATTAGTATAATCACCAAAGAGCAAGTCCAATCCAGCCTCCTCGGCTCCTCCTGGAATCTCCATGGGCTCTCCCATCTCGCCTAATAATGGCACATCCTCCTCGATCCACCTATTCATATTACCAGGTACCTCGGCGAGTCCTCGTATCAGCTCGGCGGCAAAGAAATCATATGTAGGATGCGGCTCTGGCCTGGCCATAGGAAAATCAAACACACAATCTGGTGACGGTGGTACATCCATAACTCTACAAAGAAAAGAAAGATGTTACTTATATTAGTATCGCCGTATAAATAGTTTAAGCATATACGAAATTAAATCGATCATATCATAATGATGCTACCATCACATAGCATCAATAACTAAAACCAGAATTTACGCGAGTAGAGAGTAGTAGAGTAGCGATTATCAAAATGAACATATATTTTATATTTATATATAGTACGTAAATTACATCATAGAACAGAATGCCGTTATATATATATTTTATTATATATATATATTATCTATATTATTTTATATATTTATATATATATATTTATATATATATTATTATATATATTAAATATATATATGGGAACTTTATTTTCAGCACCATTTTAAGTAGCGCGGAGTCTTTTGAAGATTGTGAGAAACTGCGAGGAAGAACCTTTACTTTTTAAAATCAAGAAAATACATGCACGGCATCAATAATCGTAAAAGTACACCCATGTTCTTTTGTATCATCGTGAACTCTTCCTTTTCTTTCACAAAAACCTTACACTCGGCCGTAATACTGCCATTGCACGCCTTATAAGAACATACATGCACACCTTCAAAGAAAAAAATTTGTATTTCTATTTTCTCATAAAGTTCTTTAGAACAAATATGTTTTCTTTAAAAACATATTTGTTCTTTTTAGAATATATGTGCATAAATACAATTATTGAAGGCGTACATGTATGTTTTTGAAAGTTCTCGCAGTTCTCGCACTTAATATGATGTTGAAAATAAAGTCTCACTATATATATACACACACACACACACACACACACACACACACACACATATATATATATATATAGAGAGAGAGAGAGTTAGGATCAAATGAGAAGTTTTCTTAAAATAAAAAGGATAAGAAGTAACTATAACCGCATATTCGAGATGCACCGACTTAAATTAGATGCATCTCTATAATCTTAGATGCATTATAATGCATCATAATGTGTTTTCTAGCTTTTAATTAGATGCATATACGTATATTAGATGCATTTCATGATTTCTCTTGTTTTTTGTTCCTCTGCATGTGCCAAAATCATGAAAATCAATTTGCACCATCTACACATCAAATTAACTTTCGAAACTCAAAATGGTGCATCTAAATGAATAGAAATGCATCTAATGCAAGTCGTTGCATCTTAAATGTGTGGTTTTAGTCACTTCTCACCGCTTCTTATTTTAATTTTACTTCTCACTGGATTAACCACCAAAAACATACATGCACGCCTTTTAAAAATCAAAAAAATACATGAAAATCATCAATAATCGTAAGAATCCACCTATGTTCTTCAGTATCATCATGAACTCTTCCTCTTCTTTCACAAAAACCTTACACACGGCCGCAATATTGTCGTTGCACGCCTTATAAGAACATACATGCACACCTTCAAAGAAAAATTTTGTATTTCCAATTTCTTATCAAATTCTTTAGAACAACTATATTTTTTTAAAACATATATGTTGTTTTTAGAACATATGTGCAAAAATACAATTATTGAAGGCGTGCATGCATGTTTTTGGTGGTTCTGTCAGTTCTCGCACTAAGATTGGTGCTGAAAAGAAAGTTACACATATTATATTTAGAAAAAGTTTTTACAATTTTTATATTCAATTCTAAGTATTACAAGTATCGTTTTTTTTTTCATGCATAACAATTTAATACACTGCATTTTATTTTGTTTTTTTAAGGTTGACTTCACTGTTTCCAAAGTAAATCGAGTTAACCATGTGCAACATTGTTTATGACCCAATTTCACCAACCTTAGTTACATGCACAATCACTATATCAGAATCTGATTATTGTTTAGATTTTATATTCAATAATCAATTATAATGTATAATTTGTTACTATTATCAAAGGTTTTGAAAGTAATATGTATTAGGATTTAGGAGGTTTAGCTTACTTATGATCTAAGACAGTAGATTTACGTTAGCTATGGTGCTTCGTGATACCTGCAGTATTGAATGGTCGTTACATCAAATGACACCATGTTATAATGTATCGCAAGTAAACTTTGCTTATAGTTGTTCGACAACAAAGTCGAGATTTTATTATCGTTCGCTTAATAATAGTCGTTATTACTAATTTTTCAGGTCTACTAAGAGATTTGGAAGAAATGAGAGCTTTGAATTTTTTGGCGTGCTGACCATTTTAATGGATCTCGATCACGTCTTGCTTATTCATGATCCCCTTGAGAGATTGCCAGTTTGTGTTGTTTTACAGCAACCGCCTGTCCATCTGGAAGTATCCCTCTGTGTAGCCAAGAAATTATCTTAAGAAAATCTATTAGTTGCAAGCTCTAGCTCCACAAAACTGAACCATCTTGGAGGCTTACCAAATATTGGTGCCTTGTGCTGACATATCGAGCACAATGGAGATGAGCCCGAAGGTGTGTTCCGTGGCAAAGATATTGCATCTCTAACATTACCTCTAAAAGGCAAATCGCTAATGATGGTATTAAGGTCAAGTTCAGATAATTTTCTGAAAGAACCTTCATCCTATCGCTGAGACGAGTGACAGCTTGAAGTGAGAATATCAGCCATCCATGGTTGAAACCTTATACTTGAGTAACGTGAAGAGAGATACTCACTTTAAGAGTATGAGTCCGAATCATTAAGATCCCGGTTCTCCTTTGGACTAAAGATTCCACCCTTAGGGAACCACTGGTTACTGGAAGGATAAAAGGTGAAGTTCCTGGATTAGAACTTGAAACTGATGACTGATGAGGTCCCAGCTTCAGTAGCAGTTAACGCCTCAAGAAATGGATCAAATAGTAAGAAATTATTAAGTGACATACATCTAAAAACCACTACCAAATATCTACATGCCAACTAAACATCATAATTAACAGATTAAATAGACACATAACTGCATGTCAGTCAAGTTTTATTATATAACTTCAACATACATTAAAAATGATCTTTTAATTTTGGCGCTTGAAGTAGCCTGAGGCACCATATATTTCCTGAATCTGAAAATATAACAGAAAAAAGAGATTATGACTGCATCAAACTTTTCTAGTTTCACGATCTAATCTATGTATTTGCATAGACAGTCCATACAGTAGCATAAAATGATCCTTATATCTTAAAACTAAGTACAACAGCTTAAACTGAAACATTGAAGATTATATATAGGTAAAACCTGAAATAGAGATGATCATGACAAAGAAAAATATTATATAGGATCCATTTCAGGGTCGTAGAGCATGGGAGAAAGGTTAAGATCAGAGGTGATATATTAATTTTTCTAATGTCAATCGAAGGGTATATGATTAGAAAAGGTGAATGTGTCTAGGCTGCAATAAAGTTTGCTACTTCAGATTAACAAAATATGTAGAATTACGACACCGTGTGTTCACTTTACAAAATAGTCAAGTGTTTCAAAATTAATGTTTCCCTGGCAAGCAATTACCTGAACAACATCTGTGTCCTTTATAACTCTACGAAAAACAATATGCTTATTATCCAGCCATATGGTGTAGCAACAGTTGTAGTTGTGATAAATAACTGAGACCCGTTAGTGTTTAGGCCTGCATTTGCCATCAGCAATGTGAAAAGCCTGTCATGTCTTAAATCGCAAAAAGAACAAAATTTGTCAAGTTTTAGCTAAAATAAGTACATTTTATCCATTTAAAGACAAGTGCAGATTAGTTATATAACTAAACTACATCATTATCCTTCATTGCTAGAATCATTCGGCAAAATCTTTGTTTCTAACATTTTATATGAGATATGATTTTAAAAAATGAGCTGTTACGGACGCTTTTGGGAAATCATTTTCGTAGTTCCAGTAGCAGCAAAGATAGGATTTCCGACACATAAAACCTTGCATTTAGATATTAGAACAATAAAAATAATAAAAAACAGAAAAAGGTGATCTTTTTTTCCAAAAAGATATTTAGAACTTCCATAAAATGTTACGTACCTATCTGCATGTGCTCAGAAAGGAATTTGTGGGGTGTTTTTGTCTCTCAGAACATTCAAAAAATCGCCACTCGGGACAATATTCAATAACCAACCAGGATGTTCTTATCAGTTTGTACTAAGAATATAGCGTAGGAAAGAAGAGGTGTGCATAAAGGAACATAAAGATGAGATTCTGAAACAAAACAAAAAAAATAATACTAATGAAATTAGTAATAAAAATATAATAAAATTAGGTTAAAAAGTTAGGGTTTGGGATAAAAACGCAGGATGGATTAATTTTTTTTTAGAAAAAGTCATGTATGGATTAGTTTTCTTGATTAAAAAGTCAGGTATGGATTTAGATGAATATCTTAATATATTTTTAAAAATTTTAAGATATCAACATGGTTTTTTTAAAAGATATTATTATAGTTTTGAATAGTAAAAAACAAATGGTGGCTTAGCTTAGTTGGTTAAACTCCTTGTATGTTAACTATAGGTCATGAGTTTGAACCTTGCCATGTTATTATTTTTAAACAATTTCGAAAATTTAATGCAAATTGTGCCATGTCATGTCATAAACTATATGTTCCATGTCATAAACTTTGTGCCATGTCATCTTTGAGGTGGCGCCATGTCACTAATTCATATTAATCCAGTCATAGTTAGCCCCATATATATGTTATAGATATTAATATATATATATATATATATATATATATATATATATATATATATATATATATATATACTAATGTAAATAAAATAATAATATTTTATTATTATTTCGTCTTATTATCGGGCTAACGGGGTAATTACTATGTCTCGTTATTTTAATATGTCCATGTCCAATAACTTCTACCTCGACACTTAATCTTTCATAAAAATCATTCTTTAAACCTTCAATTCAAATCCACACAAACGTTTACTATGTTAAATACTTAAGAAATGCTTTCGGAGTAAAAATTACCTTTTCGTCTATTGTTGTGGCATTTTATTGAAGTAACAATTCTTTATATTAAATCTTGGAAATTTATCCTTTAATGCAAAGTTTCTAAGTATCAATCTCTTTCGAAAAATGCGGATGACCCGTCACGTCTATACGCCATTTTTTCCAAGGGTTTGATAACCTTAAATTCAAACCTTTTCACAAATTCAACATTATCCGACTGAACACAAAGTCAATATTTTCAACGCCTTTTATCCAATCGTGGCAAAATAATTCAATTTCATTCGGCAAGTCTAACAAAATTCCTCTTAGTCCAAGTCAAAACCATTAGTCCATTTACAAGCCCACTAATCCATTTACTTGTTAGTATGCCTTATGGCCCATTAAGGTCTTATGTACTTAGCCCGATATCAAAACTTAGTCCATACATTTTTACATAAGTCCAAAATACAAATCAAAACCCAATGGGCCTTAAGCCCATTAAGCCGAACTAATATAAGCCGAAATCACATTTAGCCTTGGCCCAAATAAGCTATAAGCTTATTATATATAATCCAAAAACCAAATAAGCCATAAGCTTATAATATAAGCCGAAAACCAATAAGCTATTAGCCTGGTATATATAAGCTGAAACCAAATAAGCTATAAGCTTCTTATATATAAACCGAAAACCAAATAAGCCATAAGCTTATAGTATAATCCAGAAACCAATAAGCTATAAGCCAGGTCCAATAAGCCAAAACCGAAACCAAAATTAAAACCAAATGGGCCGAGCCCACTTTGGTGTCGGACCGAAGCAACCAAACAGACCCTTTAGTTAACCTAGCTTTTTAATAAGCAACACTCAATATAAGCCCCACATAAGCATGGTTAACATAGATAAATTACCAAAACAAACAAATATTCAAACTTCAAATCTTTCTCTTTTCTTCTTTATAGACAGTCCGTTACCTTAAATATCAAACACCCTAGTTATTTGAATTTTTCGTTTCCAATATTCGATTTTCACGACGATCAACTTGTACAACTAGTAACTTAACACCATAATAACCATAAAAGTACAACTTTAAACAAAGTTTAGAAAACTTACAAGTTTGGATGACCTTGGTTCGGTTTTGACGGCGGAATGACAAACTCGTAACCTTTTTATAACCATACGTTACTACTTATCAACCCACTATCTATTCTTCACCCGTTTTCTTGAGAAAATCTTTGTTTCTTACTTCCTTGTGGTTCGTCCGGTTATAGAGAGAGAGAAGAGATGGAAAAAATTTTGTTTCGATTTCAAAATGATGCATGAACAAAAAATGTTTGAGGTGGTGGTAGTTATAAGAGTACTATGAGACATATTGGCTTAAAAATAGCCTTCTTGTCCCCTTATCACCTAGGCGTCCAAATGAGCATCCAAGGAGGGTCTCGGGTTTTCCTTTTTGTGTCGGGATCACATAAAAACTCAATTTTCGTCTATTTAAAACGTCAACCGAACTTAGTTAGTATTTTCGTTGCGCTTTGTTTGCTGTTTAAAAATCATTTTTCCATAAATCTAGGTTATTCACACGACACCTATCACATTAAATTGCTACAAAATCCATTTTGAGTCGTTGTCGGCCGACTCTTGAACGAAAACTGAATTTTAGACAAAACATATATTTGACTTTTCTTGTTGTGGACTTTAGTCTCGACTCGCCATATTTTATTTTTAGCCTTAGCATTTACTACCGGACACGCAAAACTATATTTCAAACAACTTTTATGTTTCGGCCGAAACCCGAAACGGATCATAAAATGACCATTTTTCCCTTTTAAAAATCTGCACTATTTTTATTATATACTTTTATTTTCTAATCATCGGTTTAGTCTAACTTATTCGTTTTACGTCATTAAATTCTGAAATTTATACCGTAAAAGCGAAACGTTGTTCCGGACAACTTTCGTGTTTCGTTAGAAAGGCAAAACGGACTCAAAAGTGCTCAAACCGGGCGTTCTATTTTCTGCAAGCCTTTATTATTTCTATTAGTGACTTTATTTTTCTAGTTAAAGTGTATATCTCGATTTCGCTCTAAAATCTGCGTTATGAGGAGTTATGAGCTCCATTTTATATTAAAACGAGCGTAAAAATAAACTCCATCATATTTTCTAAACAAAAATCAATTTTTATAAAATCTCGGACCTCAAAACCAGTGCCAAAGTTTTTGCCTAGGTTCGCATGTTACAAAACGCACCAAAATCCATTTTCGACCCAAAAAAACCCATCCACGACATATCTAAAATAGCCTATACACGATTTCCATATCGTTCAATCATCCTGTTAGATATTAGAAAATCCATGTAAAAGACTCGGTCACCCCGTGTAATGTCTAGCATAGGTTAGCTCGTAGCCTTAACACTAATCGTTTAATTACCGTATGACGTATGGTGTTGGGCCGGGTCTTTACCCTCATGTTAGCCCACTTCATAGCCCACTTAGGGGCATCAAAATCTTGTATTTATACCCCCTTTCCAGCCATGAGAAGGGGTTGGTTGTTCATTTGATAATACACACACTAAAGGTGTTTTTCTCTCACTAGAATTCTTCCTTTCTCTCTCTAGAAATCGGCCAACCCTCTAATCCTACCTTGTGTTGTGATATCCAATATACTACAATTGGTATCAGAGCCCATAGGATGATTAGATAGATTGTGTGTGCGTTTTCTTGGTTAGTTTAGATCAAAAGTTTGGTTTTTGAAGGTTTATGGTCTTATTATTGACACTCTTTGATTCTCGCGTTTGTGGTGTTAAAGTTAGTGTTTTTCTTGTTGTTATAGCCTTCTAGGATCAAGTTGTGCAAAAGAAACCAAGCAAAAACGTTCAAAAGGGTAATTTTTAGGTGTTTTTAGGTGGAAAAAGTCGTATTTTTCATCATTGCGTTTTGTCTCATTGGTAATTTCTTGGTTGCGTTTTGCCTCCTGTGTTTTGTCAAAAAAGTACACTGCATTTTGTCGTTTTGTAAAGTACAACTGTATTATGTTTTGTCTTATTAGAAGTTGCGTTTTGCTTCCTGCGTTTTGGTTCTGCGTTTTGGTTTATTTCAGGTTGCGATTTGCTTCTGCGGTTTGCCTAATTGAAGACTCTTATTGCGTTTTGCCTAGGAGAGACTTTGTCCATTTCATCTCTTAGTTGCGTTTTGTCTCAAGGATTGGCTGCGTTTTGTCTAAAGTTCTTCACTGCGATTTGCTTCTTGCGTTTTGTCTACCTTTGAAGACCTACATTGCGTTTTGGTGGAAGGAAACTCTGGCAAAATTTCTTCTGCTCTGCGTTTTGTCTCCAACAACTTGAGATTTGCCTAAGGATCTTCACTGCGATTTGTCTACCTTATTCTTCAACCAAACCAAACCATACCTAAACAACATATCACCTAATCTAACAATCAATCACCACTTTTAACATACAATCACTAATCATTGTACCGATCCAAAGTTTATCATAATACAAGTAATCAATCATGTCTAGTAATTCAGATGATATTCAAGCGGCCGGTTCCGATACCCGCCCTCCTATGCTCGATAGGACTGATTACGAATCATGGTCACAACGAATCCGATTGTACTATAGAGGAAAGGAAAATGGATTGCACATTCTTCAGTCAATTGATCAAGGACCATTTGAGCTTGGAACCACAAGGAATACACTTGGAACTACCCCTGAGGGAGGTGTTCTTCTTTTGCGACCAGACAGTTCTTGTACTTATGATGAATCTTAAGTGGCAATGAGAAGAAACGATACGATGCAGAAATTGTCCGAGCAACCAATACGTGACTTCAAGGATTACCCAAAGACACTTACAAGCTCATCAATCACCACATTGAAGCAAAAGCAATTGGGACAAACGTCAAAAGCTTTCTCAAGCATGTGTTCTGAGCTCACCAAAGAAGACAGAGAATCTCAGTTGTACGATGAATTTGAGCAGTTCAAGATGCTTCCGGGTGAAAACATCAATGAGTACTGTGTTCGATTTCACAAGCTGGTCAATGACATGAGGAATATCAGAATGACAATGCCTAACAAAATTCAGCTAAACTCCAAGTTTGTGAACAACATGTCACCTGAATAGGATAGGTTTGTGACAGCCGCATAAACTCAACAAAGTCTGAAAGAGACAAATCATTAATAGGTATGTATCATACTATAAACTACATGAGGAACAAGTTGCACAAGATCGACTGTTTATTGAAAGAATCACTCCAACCACTAATGATCAACTTGAATTTGTAGTAACTATTCAACCTTATGCCTAATCGTCACATGTCTAGTCTCATCAATATTCTTCTTCATCAGCAGCACTCCAATCACCACACATTCAATCACTTCAGCATCCATAATTTCCTAAAACATCACAAATTGATTTTGGTCACACCCAAACTGATGAAATACTTGACAACCTCACCAAAAAAATGGCACTCCTTGCCCAATCCTTCAGAGCAACACTTCCTTAGACAAACAATCAACTTCAAACCTCGTCTAACACCCGTAATCAAGCAACAGTTCAGGATGGAAGGATAATGGTTCAAAATGTTCAAGGACGACAGAATCAGAATCATAATCAGATGTATTTGGCTTGGGGGAATGGTGTAGCAGGCAATGGGGGAGCACAAAATAGAGCTAGGAATTCCAATACAGGTCAAGGATAACCGATCAAGTGTTATAACAGTAATGGCTTGATATATAGCACTGACGTACTCAACCGAACGTCTACAGAATTTTGAATTATTACAAGGACAAGATTTGTTGATGCAAGCTCAGAGACTGGTTGCAGTGTTGGATAGAAGAGGAAGAAACACCTTTCTGGCTGGTGAAATAGGTCTTAACACTTTTGATGCAGAAGAGGATTTAATCACCCAGTTTCCAAGACTTTTAGCTCTAAATGAGGACAACATTTTTTAGGCAGATGAATGTGACGCTTTCGATTTAGATTTTGATGATGAACTGACTGCTCAGTCTATATTCATGGCCAATTTGTCCTCAGCCGGGCCAGCCAATCTACAAGCGGTCATTTAAATGCATCAACCTGATCTGAAGGTATATATTCTGGAAACATGCTATTGATCATATGTTACTAATCATGACAGACATTAGATCATATGAGGTAACAATATGCCAAATGTTATTTTACACAGCTAGTGTCGATATGGGTAATAGTAAGTTTATCCATTTGAAACAATATTTGTCTTCAAATAAAGTTTCTGTTGTAACAAGAGTGCATCTCTGCTTCTTAAATTATGCAATGGGTTTTGTTTAATAATGATGCGAACGTTCCTACAAGACCCTATATCCAACTGAACTTAAATATATAAAGGGAACTCAATTGCTATTTATGAAGCAACGTCTAAGTTGAACTACTGAAACTGAACCGACAAAAGAAGATAAAATGCGTATGCCTATTCGAAAAATCGTAATAAAATGGAGGAAAGTGAGCAAAATATAAAAAAGAACTTCAATCTGTCAAGTCTTGCATACTTAATTCAACACGGAAAACAAACAAGATAATTGAAGAAACTGTAACTGTTTTGAAACAAGAGTTTAAACAGAAAGAAAACAAATTCCTGACTGATTTCTCCAATCTGAAACACCTAAACGATAAACTTGAGAATAAGTTACACTCACAAGATCAATCCATTCAAACTGTTCATATGATGCTAAATCCTACTGTATGTTATGACCAAAAAGACTAAAACAACCAATAGGTCCCAAACCCTTTTTATACCTCAGACAGTGCCAAAAAGGCCCAACTAGCACTAATGCTGTTGAGAACTTCTTAAGACACATCATGATATCGTAATTGTCCAGTCGTCTGAGGATACCAAGAATTTAGTAGAGGTTACAAGAAATAAAATGCATGCAAAAATAAATGACTCTGCCTGTGTGGAAAAAAGGGTTAACATTACACCCCTTAACTTAAAAGAAAATTTTATGGCAACATTCACCCCTCAGACTCAACTAATACATGAGCAAGTATTTTGGTCATTAGATCTAGAAAAATGAAAGGCCGAAGAGCTAAAGGCAAATGCCCCACCCCTGCCTGTTCTACTACCTGCTACCTAGTGTATCGCTCCCACAATAACACCGTCCATCAGGCCCTGCTCGAGACGCTTCCAACTACAAGTCAAGTAAATATGGACTGTAGTAATTACTCAACTATTTAGGGATTTTGAGAAAAACTTGTAAAAAGCGTATCACACCAACAGGGCAAAACTGAAGGGGAAGGGGTTTTGAACAAACAAAACGGTGTTACTTAACCGAGGTCATTCCATTTTTCAATCTACTCAAAGAACATTTTGACGGAGTTCAAAAATCTCTTGTCACTAAAGTTAGGGCAATGAAAGCTGTTTTTGAACATTTAGAAGCCGAGGTAGACCATAATGAGATTGATTTAAAGAGTAATGAGATTGATTTAAAGAGTAATGAGATTGAATGGAAAAATATTCTCATTGCAAATGAGAATTTAATTGCTGAATGCTTGTCCAAAGATGTGTTTTATACTGCAACTGATTATGTGCTAAATGTATCTAGATTTTTTGACATGCATGATGCCTTCATTACCGCTCAAAAACGTATTGCCGACCTTGAATCTAAAAATTTTAATCTAAGAAACAAGATTCTAAATGATGATCACGACTCACTGATCAAACATTTTTCCAAACTTGAAGTTGAACACTTCAACTTACAGTTAAAATATCAACATCTCAAAGAACGTTTTGGAACCATAAAACTAGTGATGCTCCTTCATTTGACTCACTGTTTGTGATCGGACAACTAAATGAACAGATTCAAAGTTGAGGCAATACGATTCGTGAATTAAAGGAGAAAATTTCTTGCTTAACAAAGAAAAATAGTGATGCATATCTCATTTTTGACCTTAAGGCCTTAGTTTCTCAGAACAAAGATTTAACTGCAAAACTCAATAAGGACAATCGAGAAGTGCATCTATACTATATCAAACACCTTAAGGAAAGTGTAAAAACCCTTCGCGAAATAGTAGAAGAAGCTAAGGTGGAAAGACCATTAGATATCTCACTTGCTTCTGCTTGCCGTTACACTAAACACTCTCAGGAGTTGTTAGAACATGTAATTAGCATGTGTCCGAAAGACTTCAACCCTCGCGATAAACAGAATGCCTCTACCACTTTACTTAGGAAAAAGCGAGTTACTTTTGTCGAACCATGTGAAACCTCAACTCATAACACACCAACACAAGTTGAGCACCAGAAAATAAATTCGCCTAATGCCTCTGGAATTTCCTCTACAGGAGTAAAAGGTGCCTCTACAGCTAGCGGGTCAAATCTTAGGAGCAATACAAAGAAAGATAGGACCTTGCCAGCTAAAAGTACCTTGAAGCAAGTTAAAGCCCATTCTTAGGATGAATAAGTTGAATGAAGACACAAAAGAATCTTGTTGAATCGAAGTATTAGCTATAAGCGTATGTAATTAGATACAAATTCCATACTGACTTGCAAAACATGTAACAAATGCTATATTTCTGTTAATCATTATAAATGTGTGTAGCAATCTAAGGTGTTTGTTAAGCATATCCCCTGCCACTAAAGACTTGTGCTTGTTAAGCAAGATAACAAGTTTGGCAGGCCACAGGGAAATATTGTTTACCACTATCGGTCAACCAGTGGCGGCCCACTAGGCAAATATTACCTTATGGAGATCAGTTCCCTTAACAAGGAATACTCCACCTAAAGATACAAGCCCCCCCTATCCAAACCAAAAAATGGAAGCCCACTGGTAAATCCCTCAGTTTCTCCGTTAGAACAGACAGTGCCCTTTAGTTAGGTCGAACTGCCTCTTAAGAGTGGCTGTAATCCAGCAAATCCACATGAAAATGAGTACTTCTGTAGCATCTAATCTTGCATTGCATCTAACCAACCGTACCCCACAGCAAATGAGGATCCAATGTATTCCAATCATCCATTTTCCGCCTTTTGTTCAAATGCAGGTGTACTCAGATCATTCTCTGGTATTTGGTACTCAGGATGCTCAAAAACAAAAGACAGGAGATCGCTCACTAGGCTTAGGAATATTGTGAAAAATTTTTAACGGGACTGTTCATAATTCTAGACTGTTCATTTTGGATTGCAATTAATGGGTTAAGGAGATTATGTAATAGGTGCCAATTGTAAATCACTAGGTGTATATAATGCTGGGAGTGGATCTTTGTACATAACCTAGAGTTTTTTTTTATTCATTATTTCTTCTGTCGGTCAATTTTGTGATTCTGATCTTGAAGTTGCCTTCAGAAAGCACACGTGTTTCGTCAGAGACTTAGATGTGTCTACTAACATTAAAGGAAATCGTGACACTAATTTATACATCAATTCAATGAATGACATGATGAGGTCCCTTCTCCATTTCTTATTGTCAAAAGCCCTCAAAAACAAGTCCCTGGTTATGCATATCGCCGTTTAATCACTTAAACCTTCGGCTGCTTAAAATGAACTTGCTCTAATAGATCCTGTTAGAGGCTTACCTCGGTTGAAGTTTGACAAAGATCATCTATGTTCCGCATGCCAACTTGGAAAGAGCAGGAAAGCTACCCACAAACCCAAGACGATTAACACCATTATGGAAGTTCTACACACCCTTCACATGGATTTATGCGGTCCGCTGAGAGTGCAGAGTATTAATGGGAAGAAATACATTCTAGTAATAGTCGATGATTACTCCAGGTTTACATGGGTGAAGTTTTTGAGATCCAAGGACGAGACTCCCGCTTTCGTAATCAACCTGTTAAAACAACTTCAAGTTGGTCTCAACAAAACTGTCAGGTTCGTGCGGTACTGAAATGGCACCAGGAACCGAATTTGTTAATAAAGACTTAACTGATTATTATGAAAGCGTTGGCATTACCCACGAGAAGACCATTCCGAGAACACCTCAGCAAAATGGCGTTGTTGAACGAAGGAATCGCACTCTTGTTGAAGTTGCAAGGACTATGTTGATCTTCTCTAAGGCTCCATTGTTTCTTTGGGCAGAAGCTGTGGCTACTGCCTGTTACACCCAAAACCGATCCCTCATACATACTCTTCACGATAAAACCCCATATGAACTTGTGCATGACAAGAAATCAGATCTTTCATTTCTTCATGTCTTTAGAGCTCTCTGCTACCCAATAAACGACAATGAAGATCTTGGTAAATTAAAAGCTAAAGCAGACATTGGGTTCTTTGTCGGTTATGTACCAAACAGGAAGGGTTACCGAATCTACAACAAACGAACCTGATAAATCATGGAAACTATTCATGTTACATTCGATGAGCTAACTAGGCAAACGACTCCTGTACACTCTAATCCAGGACCCGTTCCTAACTTTTTTACGCCTGGACCTATAAGTTCAGGGCTCGTACCTAATCCTGCTCTTGCTATACCTTATGTACCTCCTACCACTAATGAATTGGAGACTCTGTTCCAGCCGATGTTTGATGAATATTTTGAGAATCCACCTACTGCTAGACTGGTACCACCTACTCCTGCAGCTTAAGTTCCAGTCAATCAAACCGGTCCATCGGTATCCATCTCCGTTAATCCGGATGCACCCTTGGAAAGTTATTCACCCTCATCTACAGATCATCAATCTTCTTTTGTACATATTAGTGTTACATCTGAGCATTCTATTGAAGTAAATCCTTTTGCTTTGGTTGATCCCGAACCCTTTGTTAATGTCTTTGCTCCAGAACCGAGCTCTGAAGCATCATCATCTGGGGTAATCTCGATAGCTGAACCAAATCACTCCACTCAACTTCATGAAACCGACTCTCACCCGATTGATAACATTATTGGAAATCCTTCTCGACCAGTATCCACAAGGAAACAGCTTGCAACTGATGCCTTGTGGTGGTTTTATAATTCTGTAATGTCGAAAGTCGAACCGAAAACTTCCAATCAGCGGTTACTAAGGACACCACAAACAGCCAAACAAACAACAGCAGCCACATGACCAAATATTGGCAGTACCAGCCTCCAAATACCTACAAATAACCGAAAGAGAGAACAACACTACAAGTAAACAACAAACCTACACACACCAGTAACCACACAAATCAAAAAGCCAACACATGACAAAGGAAATTTTCCTTAGTTGCCCATAACCCAACTCAACACCGACCGAGCCCCTACAAGCAAACAGGGAACAAAGACATTATATCCAAAGTAGCACACTCCAAAGCTAAAAAACAACTCAAGGGCACCACCAAAACGATATCCAAACAGACCCAGCACCAGCAACGGACCCCCATAGAACACAAATGATCTGAAACATTCACGGACCCACCCCACTACAATAGCACACCACCTCCCAACCATCCTTTACCCCCAATAAAACAACATATTGTCCAATTTACCTATATCACAACAAACCCCAAACGCCCATCCGAACACCACCATCCAACATTACGCACATCCCATAAACACCAAACAGATACGAGGCAAGTACACATCCCAGCTCCAGCCCACCTCGTACTCTTCACCTCCCTCCCCCAAACCCCCCCTCTCCCCACCTCCTTCCCTTCCCCCGACCCCCCCTCCGACCCCCTTCATTTAGGAGACCGGATCCTTATACATATTTTCGCAACTGATTGTGTTCCCTGATGGTGCCAATTAATGAGTTGGGTGTGTTCGGGGACAGAGATTGGTATCGTGGAATAAGAAGCGCGGGCATTATAGCTATGTGGAGTCTAGCGTCGCGCCGGAATGGTATGAGGTTCTTGGCCAGGGGGATGAAGAAGAGTCATGATATCAGCCTGCAAACCTAGGTCGTACGCACCACATAGACCAACAAAATGATATAAAATGAAAGGGAAGATACCAGCACAACAAAACAAATAGGGAAATTTCCACACCATCAATAAGAGAACCAAACTACAGTTACAAAAAGTCCTAAATATGAAGACCCCCAAACCAACACACCGCGCACGATCCCCGCTAACACCGTCCCTCCACTCTAGAACCAAAGATACCCCCCACAGCACCCCCCACAACCCCCCAATACATTACCCATTCCCGCTGTCCCCCTGGATCCCTTCGCACCCCCCGACCCCCCCCCACAGCGCCCCCACCCCACAACATAACCCACGCCCCCGCACCCAACCACTCTACGTTTTCACCCACCAGCAAACTCCCCCTTCCTCCGCAAAACCCTTACCATGGGCCGACCACAACACAATAGCTACCAACCAGCGTATTCCACAGCACACCAAATCCACCACCCAAACCACTAAGCCAAAAAACATCAAAAACAGACGAACCTCAACAGCCACCCCATCCTGCATACGTGCCCTCCCCCCCACCCGCCCCCACGCCCAACCCGCCCACCACCAACCTCCCCCCCCCCACAACCCACGCCCCCCCCAATTACCCCCCACCTGCCCCCACCCGACCACCACCCCCACCACGCCCAAAGATGCCACCAACACACCCCCGCAACGTCCAAACAAACCCAACAAGCAAACCCACGCCTCCCACCGCCCCCGACCTTCACCACTCCCGACCCGCACCCTACATACCCACCCCCTCGTCCCCCCGCACCCCCCCCCCCACCCTACCCCCACCCTCCCCTCTGTCCAACACCACGTACCCCCTCGTTGTGAATCCCCAGTGGTCCGTGGTCTCACGGATACCCCTTGATTCTCCCTCACCCTGTGCCTCTGGAACCCGCCAACTGTAGACCCGAAGCGGGAGCAGGCGTACATTGTTATCGCCTGTGCTGAAGGTCAGTCATTACAAAACCCCTGAACAGCACACACCAGCATGATAGCCCATAGCATCCACCGAACCACCCCCACCCTCCCTACACAAACACCGGAGGAACAGACCGAAACCACTCCAGCCAAACCAAACATAAACATTCCACAAGCAAACCCACAAACACACAACGCCCCCCCAACACCCCAACCCCTCCAAACACACACAACCAACCCCACCCAACCGCCTCCAGCAAACCACCCCCACACCCCAAGCAGCCCCGATACCCGCCCAGCCCCCCCCCCTTGAGCGGTTAGGAGGGCGAGAGCGGTACCCGCCCCACGGTTGTGCGCAATGCCTTGTTCATCTCGAGAATGCTCGGAGAGCCCGGTCAGGCTGGCCGACCCGCCCTTTCCGCTTCTCGTGAGAAGGGGGGTGACTTTCCGGCCTGATGGTGTCATCGCTTCTCTCCCCCTGTGGTGCTGACCGCTCACCTCCTTCGCCGCCCTCGACTCTTCCTCTCTGTCTCTGGGATCATCTGGTGCCTGAGTAGGTAGGTCTTTCAATGCGGTTGAATGACCCGAATACGACCAGAGCATTGGGGTAGACGTCGCCCCAGCGGCCCCTACATGGCCGTCAGTGCACAGGGGTTGTGGGGGGGGGGGGGGAGGAGCCCCGTGAGTGCGTGATGGCAGACGAGCAGGACGTCATCCGGGTTGGTGATAGAGTTCATCGGGAAGAAGGTAAGTATATTAGTAAGACCCCCGCACTATGTCCGGTTGTTATGTGGGAGCTCCGGGGTACTTGCCGCGAGCTTGGTAGGCATTACCGCTGCAGCATTAGCGCGCGCGTTAGGGAGAGGGGCTCCGGCCACGTGGTTTGCCTCTCTTTCCAACGGATCCAGACCAGAGCGGCGTGGGGAAGGGGAGCTAGCGCCAAAGTGCAAGGAAGAAGAGTAGAGACCCTGATCGTGCACCAGAAACCAGGGTTAGCAATGGGAGGGCAGAAGCAAAGAGGAAGGAAACACCTCCACAGGAATGATAAATTCACCAGCAGAAGCAGCAACAAAAAATCAAAACGACCAAAACAGTATGAAGAAGGATCCTCATGTTTATAAACTATTTCGAATCCCCCAACGGCTAGACTTGATCCCTAACCAACTCTTGCAGTCAAGTTACTAGTCAATCAAAACTAGGTCCATCGGTATCCAATCTCCGAATAATCCGTGAAAGCACGCCCTGGAAAGTATATTCACCGACCTCAACCACAGATCAACAATCTTCTTCCCCTTGTTAAAAAAAATAACATATTGGTGTTGCAGCTGAGCATTTTGTTGAAGTAAATCCTTTTGCTCCGGCTAATCCCGAACCCTTTGTTAATGTCTTTGCTACAGAACCGAGCTCTAAAGCATCATCATCTGGGGTAATCTCAAAACCTGAACCGAATCACTCCACTCAACCTCATGAACATCTCCGAAAGTAGACCGACTCTTACCCGATTGATAACATTATTGGAAATCCTTCTCGACCGGTATCCATAAGGAAACAACTTGCAACTGATGCCTTGTGGTGCTTCTATAATTCTGTACTATCGAAAGTCGAACCAAAAAACTTCCAATCAGCAGTTAGTGAAGACTGCTGGTTTCAAGCAATGCATTATGAAGATGAAATCCATGAATTTGATCGACTGGACGTATGGGAACTAGTGCCTCCTCCGGACTGTGCCAAAATTATTGCTCTCAAGTGGATCTATAAGGTGAAACTCGACGAGTATGGTGATGTGTTGAAAAACAAGGCACGTGTAGTAGCAAAAGGATTTCGTCAAGAGGAAGGTCTTGACTTTGAGGAATCCTTCGCCCCGGTTTCCAGGCTTGAAGCTATCAGACTCTTCCTTGCCAATGCTGCCAGCAAAAACATGATGGTTTATTAAATGGACGTGAAGACTGCCTTTTTAAATGGCGAGCTTAAAAAAGAAGTATATGTCATCCAACCTGAAGGCTTTGTTGATCCAGATCGCCCAAATCATGTCTACCGTATGAAGAAAGCACTTTACGGCTTGAAGCAGGCACCAAGGGCATGGTATGACACTTTGTCAAAGTTTCTCCTTGCTCAAGGATTCTCCAAGGGTGTAGTCGATCCAACATTATTCATTCGGAAAACAGGCAAACACACTCTTCATGTTCAAATATATGTTGATGATATCATATTTGCCTCGACTAATCCTCTAGATTGTGACCGTTTTTCTAATGAAATGAGCTCTAAATTTCAAATGTCGATGATGGGTCAAATATCCTTTTTCTTAGGTTTGCAAATTTCTCAGAATCCTAGAGTAATTTTCATAAATCAATCTAAATATGCTAAAGAGATTTTAAAGAAATTTGATCTTCATAACAGTGACCCTGTTGACACTCCCATGGTGGAGCGGACAAAACTGGATGAGGACCTCTCAGGCATCCCTGTTGACCAGACTCGATATCGGGGTATGGTTGGATGCCTGATGTATCTCACAGCCAGTAGACCTGACCTGGTATTTGTTGTGTGCATGTGTGCTAGATATCAATCTAAGCCCACTAAAAAGCACCTGGAAGCAGTTAAGCGGATCTTTCGGTATATTCAAGGAACCATCAACATGGGGCTTTGGTATCCGAAAGACACCGCCATGGCACTAACAGCATACGCAGATGCAGATCATGCAGGTTGTCAAGACACTCGAAGAAGCACATCTGGCAGTGCTCAGTTACTTGGTGATAAGTTAGTAAGCTGGTCATCAAAGAAGCAAACTAGCACGTCCATCTCTTCAACAGAGGCTGAATACATAGCTATGTCTGGATGTTGTGCCCAAATCCTATGGATGAGGTCTCAATTGTCCGATTATGGCTTTGCATATAATCACGTCCCTCTGTATTGTGACAACAAGAGTGCCATTGCCCTCTGCTGCAACAACGTCCAGCACTCCAGGGCTAAACACATCGACATCAGACATCATTTCATTCGAGAACAAGTAGAGAAGGGAGTGGTTGAGTTATATTTCGTGAGGACAGAGTATCAACTGGCGGATATATTCACTAAGGCACTGCCGAGAGAGAGATTTGAATTTATTCTCCCAAGGCTTGGCATGAAGAGTATGAAGCCAGAGACACTCAAATGTCTTCAGGATGATAAGGATGAGTAACGGATTTGCTTCAAGTATCCTATGTAAATATGTACATACTCAAACCAAAAAGCAAATACAAAAATATAAAACCAACAAAAACCATAAAAATCAGAAAATTGAAAATACCAAAAATAGTTTTTCAAGACATGTCTTCCGTTTATCGATAACATTTACGGACCTAGAAATGTCATTCAATAATGATACGGGTCTTTAAATGAAGCTCGAACGGAAGTTTAAACTTTTCAAATCATGTCTTTATGGCTTGCAGTTATTTCAGACTGTAACCCGGTTTTCAAATTGCGGAAAGCATGTCGCCAAAAAGACGGTTGTTCCTAACAACGGGTGATTAAGTTCTCCCGGGCATGGATTACTTTATATCCATGCAACCTCGATCTAATGTACGCTTCAGTGCATTATTTCTTGATCAAGAAGAGAAGTCTTCTTTTTATCCAAATAATTTTCCGTCTATGATTCTTCAGAAAATTATTTGGATTACACATGGTGGTTTAATGTTGTTGGAAAATCAATCGGACTTGTGTTTTCATAAATTTGATACTCAATCAACGACTACAGCTCTTTCACTAGAAAACGGGTCATTGATTGAGGGGGGGAGTATTTTTCAAAATTTATGACACCTAACAGGGCATTTTTATACATCGTATAAATAATTGAGAAAGGTTTTGTATCTAACGGGGTTACATTTTGAGGGGGAGTTAATCTAGTGTTAATTCAAAAGGCTAAAAATGTCAATTATATGCAAGTATAGGGTCTTATGTGTTATTTGCTATTTTTCTCCTAGACTCATAAAATGTAAAGGACCATTTGTACCATTTATGTATCTCAAATATCCCCTTAGTAATACATATGTCTTAAATGGAAAAGAAGGTAGAAAGTGAGGGACCAAAACTGACATTTGCTGAAAGTTGCAATTTGGTATAAAAAGCCAATTGTGTTTGACCTGGTCAAAGGTCCCAATATCAGTCAAACCTTTTCTCTCAACCCAAAACACAACTTCTTGCGATTTGCCTGATTCGTGTATATTTGTGTGATTTCTCGTTTAGGTAATGCTTGACTATTGTTCGTTATCATATATCTATGCTTTATCTAGAATATATTGTCATGTAATTCATTAAATCGCATAGTTTTTAGGGTGTTCGAGTGAAATCATCATCTAAATCTAGGTTAGTGTTTCTAAGTAAGTTTTGATTGCTGGGGTTGCCTGAGATTATGTATATGATGCCTAATTGATGTCTTAATCGTTTCCCTAATAGCTAAGTTAAGGCCCTTGTGATTTTCGAATAAAGCTTGACTTTTTTAGTCAAAAACATGGACGTATGATGTTTGTAGTAGGCATTCGTTGTTGGTATATTAGTTAGTGAGTATCATTGAATGTATATAATGATCTAATTATGCCGTGGATACCTTGTATTGTAAGTTAGAATCTGCGCATTCATGATTGCGTTTTGTTTGATGCTCTTGGTTGCGTTTTGGTTTGATGCTCTTGTTTGCATTTTGTCTGGGTATTCATGATTGTGTTTTGCTTATCAATTCTTGGTTGCGTTTTGGTTACTTAATCTAAGTTGCGACTTGATTATAAATGATAAACAGGTCAAAACGCAATTATAGCATTTTGCTTTGAAGATAATTAAAATGTTAAAATAATAAAACCCTCATTTTGAATATTTTTTTAATGATTGCGTTTTGTCTATTTTTTAATATTTATTGCGTTTTGCCTGTTGCGGTTTGCTACTTGCGTTTTGATTGACTGCTTCTTGATTACTTTGGATAAAATATTCATTGCGTTTTGTGTGATTGTGTTTTGCCGATCAACTGCGTCTTATGTCTTGCGTTTTGGTGCCTGCGTTTTGTCCCATTGCGTTTTGCCTAGTGTGCTTTAATCCCTGCGTTTTGTCTAGTATTGCTTGACAATTACGACTTGGTCATTGTGGTTTGGTCATTGCACTTTATCTTCTCTTCCATGAGTTAACTTCCGTTGACTCAAGAGTTGACCAAATTCGGTTGATAACCACTTTAAATATGATCAAAGTGTCCTTTTCTTGGATTTAGCCCATAATTGATTAACTCCTGAGCATCTGCTCACATCTAACATCTCCTTTTCTGTATATACGTCTTTTTGTGAATGTGACTGTGCAGAAACAATGGCTGATGTTAATGTTAATGCTCCTGCTGAACAAGCACCTGCTATGGCACCACCCACTCGTACTGATGATCAAATCCTGCCTCGCATCAGATGGGTGCCTGTAGGAAAAAGCAACTGCTATCTAGACGTTGAAAGGTCGTAAAGCAATCAAATCTACAAGATTGCGGTGGACATTTTGAAGAACAGCAACTTCTTCAAAGCCTTCATTGCTTCCTCGATAATTTCATCAATCTATATTCAGCAGTTTTGGGACACTGTTCGATATGACAAAATCGCGGGTGTTACAGGTGTCAACTAGATGAGCAATGGTTCGATCTCACCAAAGACACACTCAGAGACGCACTTCAGATCACACCAGTCGACACCAACAATCCATTTTCTTCACCTCCAACTCCTGATGCTCTTATCAAATTTGTCAACGATCTGGGTTACCCGAAAGTTGTCAGAACCTTATCTGATGTCGTGACTAATGACATGTTTCAACCGTGGAGAGCACTCACAACAATCATTAATTTGTGTCTTACGGGAAAGACTTCAGGGTTTGAAAGACCAAGGGCTCCAGTGTTGCAGATTCTTTGGGGCGTCGTCAATCGAGCCCATATCGATTATGCAGAAAGGATGTGGGAAGAATTCACCCAATCCATCCATACATTCATCGAAGACAAAAAGAATCTAGCACAACATACTCAAGGAAAGAAGAAAGCTACCCTTATTGTGATTCCGAGTGTTAGGTTCACCAAGTTGATCGTCTATTACTTACAAAGCAAGCACAAGTTCCACCCGAGACCAGGTTCTCCACTTCATCTGCCTAATGAAGAGCCTGTTCTTGGATATCTCAAGTTTAGCGCTAAGGGAACCAAACGAGAAGTCTTTGGGATGCCTATTCCGAATGATCTTATCACTGATGACATTCGAGGTGAACAATACTACAATTCTTACCTGGAGAAAGTAGCTAAGCATCAAAGATATCTTGCTGGTGAAGAAGTTAGTGATCCTGACTCTCCTGCACCTAAACTTGCTAAGGCTACCAAACCCAAAGCAGCCAAGAAATCTAAGCCTTCAGTACCTAAAGCAGCACCTGTCACAAAACCTGCAGCCTCTAAGTCTCAACAACCTAAATCTGCTCCTGCCAAGCCTCAGGAAAAGAAATGAAAGCTGGTTACGAAGACATCTAAGGCACCATCTCCAGCCACATGATCTAAAGCTGGAAAGGTGGCAAAGAAGCGAAAGCCAAAGAGCCCTTTATAGTTGATTGACGAATTTGTTGATGAATGTGTTCCAGAGAATGAACCTATGCTTGATGATGAAGAGGTTGATCTGCAAAAGGCAGTGGAAGAAAGTTTAAAGGATGTTCACACTGCACATCAGGGTCCACTCCCACCGGTGGTAATCAGATAACCTGAATTTGGAAAATTTTAACCGCTCCCGGAGGTACAGGGAAAGGGGAAAGAGAAAGTCGGTGAAGAATAAGCGGCTCAAGTTCTACTCAACCTTCAGACTCTAAAGAAAAAGAGCCCTGCTAATCAATATATCTTCCAAAGGCGCAGTTCTGCATCGATTGAACCTTCAGGTCATGATGAATCTTCTTCATTATATGCAGAACTTGGTCTGACTAACAGTGGGACGGAATCTGATGAGGAAGTGCCAGGGATTGATGCTGGAGATCAAGACGAAGGCCAGGCTGGACCAAACCCTGGTATACAAGAGGAAGGCCAGGCTGGATCAAACCCTGGTGATGCTGCAGTCTCTCAACCTCAACCAAGTCATGTTGTTCATGCTGGACCAAACCTTGAACACATGGACGTTGAGGTCACTGATACTTCAATTCAATAAAACCCTGAGCAAATGGATGAAGAGTTCACTACAACGGCTTACCCAAATGTTTAGGAGAACCTTAAACTCCCACATGAAGATCAAGTGAGACTTGAGGAACCTGCAAACTCCACTGGAACCCTGTCTTCTCTATAAAATCTTGACAAGGAATTCAGCTTCACCAATCAATTCCTTGAGGAGAAGTCACATGAAGACGAACATGAGAAAACCAATACTGAATTGGAGGTTCAGTCAATGGTCACGGTTCCCATTCATCAGGACACCTCTTCTGTTCCTCTAATGACCACTCTGGTTATTGACCTCACTGTCTCTCAACCAGTCTCCACAACAGTTCTAGCACCACTACCAACATCAATAGCAACGGTCACCGCAATCACAACAACAACATCTCTTCTGCCACCACCAACTCAACCACAACAAGCCTCCTCGGATTCGATCTTGATTCAGCGCATCGGTGAGCTTGAACAACATATGGCGGATCTGCTACCCTGGAGGAAAGATTGGACAAACATGGGTCCAGATTGTACAAATTGGAGAATCTTGATATTCCCCATTAGGTGAGAAAAGAAGTGGATGAAATCGTCACTGATGCTATTGACTGGGCTATTCAAGCTCCTCTCAGAGATCACTTTAGAGATTTGCCAGAAGCTGACATGAAAGAGATTCTTCACCACCGCATGTGGGAATCTAACTCCTATAAAGCTCATGAAGATCACAAGAAGTTGTACGAAGCTCTCGAGAAGTCAATGGACAGTGATCACACTGACTAGCTCCTAACTGATCTAGCTGAAGCACGAAAAAAGAAGAAAAAGAGACATGATTCACCGAAAACACCACCTGGGTCTCCACCTCATCAGCCACCCCCTCCTTTACCTCCAGCAGGTCCATCTGGAACTTCATGAACTTTTGGAGCTTCTGGATCGTCTTAATTGCCTCCTCCTCCTCCACCTCCATCCACTAACCAGAGTGATCAGTCTATAAGCACCGTTGCTCCGAGCTCTTCGAAGACAGCTGCTTCAGCTAAATATACGGCTTGGACAACTACTGACACCAGACTCAAGCCGTCTGTCTCATCAATTCCTGAAGATCTACATATAGATGATGATACGGCTCCTGACGAACAGGTACATATGTCTGGTGATGAATATATCGGGCATGATCATATTCCCACAGTGAACTTGAAGCAAAATTGGTGGAAGTCGCTCCCTAAAGATAGACCTGCTACACCAGAACCTGCCTGGTCCATACCATCATCTGATTTTCCTGTCCCAATGAACAACTGGGCATCCGCTCTTGCGTCCACCTATGCACCTCCACCAGAGAACTCATTACTTGCGCAGACTGGTGACATGGCAATTTTTATGGACTGGTTCTGCAAAGAGCAAGGGATCACTGAACTTAAACAACAAGACCTGGAAGGCCCTGCATATGAAATTGTCAAAGTCTTCCATCCTAATGTGATTCATCTTTAGTACCAAATGGAAGAATGCCATAAACTACTAACCAATCAAGTGGACGAGTCAATCATCAGGTATAATGTCAGCAAACCACTACCTCTGGGTGGTCCACCAGGTCAAGTCACAATTCAATCTGACTTCTTCTTCAACAAGGACTTAGAGTATCTAAGATATGGTCACAAGAGTGGCAGACCTGCATTGTCAATCTCGAAGATGAAGGCAGCCTATTATCCTGATGTTGGGTTAGAGCAGATGGTACCCGATCAGATGTGGATTGAAGAGGAATGCAAGTATGACATCGCTGCTATATATGGTATTTCTCACTGGTGTTTCCAAAGACAACGATTCTAAATTGACAGACACACATCTGAGGGTGATCGCAGAGCTGTACGGACTCATATGCACATTTTAAGTGTTGTCAGAATTGAAGTTTTCTCCTTATATGGTACGATTACATGAAGACGATCGTCCTTTATAGAGCTAATCTTAATGAATATATTATTGCGGAAAGGGACTTCAAATATCTGTACCCGAGTGACTTTGAAGATTTGTACTTGTTGAATCTTCAAGGTCATCTAAACCATCTTCCACCCCAAGATAAGAAGATTCTCTCTACTGCAGTCAACTTATGGATCGAAAACTTGGTGATCAGACAACGGGTAGAAGACTTTCAACTAGGGATTGAGAGCTACCAGACTTAGCTAAACCTCACCAAACCTCGATAGGATGCAACTGATTTTGAGTTCAAGCACGACTTCACCATAATTGACTCTCCAAGAGCCGTCACATTTAGGGATAAATATGGGGTTTAGATGATCACGCGCTTCAATGAGATCTACAAGTTCAGCAACGACACTCTGCAACAGATTGATGAGGCATTGGACTACCGGGTCAAGGAATTCATGGTCAACCAGATGAATCCGAGTTTGAACACACGGTTTTGGACAAGGAAAGATGTCAAAAGAAGCAAGGAGTTCATGTTTGCCATTCAGTACGACTTAAGACAAGGAGGATCTTCTGTAACCTAGAAAGCTTTGTTGGTGGAAGAGTAAGAGAGGGAGACTACAAACTTCTGCAGAGAACCAAATGAGCACATCATCTCTGCAATCAAGGTCCATCTCTTGTGGGGTATCCTTATATATGTTGTTATGCTATGTACATTATATAGTAGTGATTAAGATGTGTTTTGTGTCAGTATATTCAGTTTTTCTGAGTTTGTGTCAAATTTTGTAAACATTAGAACGAACTCATCATAACTGACACGAACTATGTCCCTCCATAACTGAGGGGGAGCATGAATATGTTCCATTATAGGCTTGTATAAATCAGACATATTTTCTCCTAAATTTTTCTAACATATTTAAATCAATTGAGATCCTAAATCTCAAAGGGTTTGAAATTTTTGATCGGGGGAGAGAATGTGATTTTAATATGAAATTTTGATAACAATGTGACTTTTTAGACTCAAGTGTAGGCTCTCCCATATGTGCTAAACTATTTCGAATTCGATGCACATATTGAGGGAGAGCGAATGGTGTATGATGGCAATTGTGGAAATACCAAAGACCGACCTTGTAATTATTCTATCGGAGTTATAAGGATGGTAAGGTTAGGTAATCGTTCCCACAATCCTGCCAGAGCTGGAGGGATCTACCCAGGGATAATTCACTAGTTAGTGAAGAAGTCCTTAGGTATGATTACAAAAGGAGTAATGTGAGAATAAGGGAATAGTGCGGACTGAGATGGAGCTAGTACTGGAACATATCCACCAAGGTACTAGTAATGAAGTTTCGGTAAGCGCTGAAGGGGTTAAAGAATGAAAAAGAAATGTTAAGATAAAGGGTGAAAAGAAAGCAGCCCTCCTTAAACATTAGGCAGAAACCGGGTCAATACATATGCTGTCAGAATCACATGGTTGATTGCTGACATTGAAAACAAGTATCATGGACCCAGTGATACGCTGCATAACCCTACCTAGCCACTCAAGATCCCTCAAAGGATTCTTGTTTCATTTCTCACGGAGATCAATACATTTCTATCGACTTTCTCACTCTGAGTTAGTCGATATTGAAAAGGTGGCAGTCTGCTCCAGCCTCCGACTACCAAAAACTAAAAGTGCACAATTGAGTCTAGAGCCATGAGATCATCCATAAATCTCGCTAAGACACTAATACAAACTATGCTTGCTCATCACACACTATGATTTCAAGTAAGATTTTAAGAGTCCTACGCATTATCCTAGTGGTATTGCCAGAACATCCGAGTGATACGTAAGTACTCACAATGAAGATGGAAATCCTTCTAGAGCCAACATCAAACAAGCTCTTGGTAGGTGACATGTGAGATCCACTATGGATTAAACTTGTGACAAATGGAAAGCAACGATGGTGCGATTCTTTATGAATCAAACTTGTTCCAGGCAGTGAATTGACGAATAGTTTTTGAAAAACCTTTCGATGTGCTCAACAACTGATTTTCTAGCACATTGACTGTGTATATCTTTCAAAACAAATGTGTTTCTGATGAAATTTGATTTTGTGCTATAAAACACTATCGATGTGTCACAAAAATACTTTCTCAAGTAACACGTCGATTGATTTTCAAATCAATTTTTATCTTTTAATCGGTAAGACAGTAACTAACCGATTCACTCTTATCGTGTTGTCTGCTTTGAGACGTTCCGATAAAGAGAACAGGCAAGTATGGTGATTCTGATGGCTATACATTTGATGATCCAATACTTATACTGGAAATCCTGTCAAGGAGATTCCTCTTAAGAGGAATCTACCTGATCACAGGTCGGTCCTCACGGATCCGGAGGTTAATCCAACCAGACTCAGGCGAATGACAAAGCCATATTCGCCCACAAGCTTTATTGCTAACTGTTTTATTACAGGATCAAGCAAAGATGGAGATGGAGATACCTCGTTCCAGTGGAGTCAATTCACCACCCAATGCTCACACTTAATGTTTCCAAGTAAAGACATCATGACAACTGAATGACCTACAACACAGCTTCCGCAACTCTGAGAAGTAGTATCATGATCAAGAAAAGTGTGAGCATGCGGGTCCGAAGGTCACAACATCACATGGAGGCAACACTACCACAAGGATGATTTGGAGATTTACTGTGGCTGATGATCTCAAAGAATGCTCAAAGATCACACAAGTCAAAGGAACTAAACTTAAAGATCACTACATTATGTATAAAGAGATCAATGAATGAAGAATCAAAGACTACGAGCCAGAGTCAAAGATCAACTCATAGATGGCTAGGATTCAATTTGTATTTTCTTGGGTGACCTCCCTTAGGGGGAGATTGTTAGATATTAGAAAATCCATGTAAAAGACTCGGTCACCCCGTGTAATGTCTAGCATAGTTTAGCTCGTAGCCTAAACACTAATCGTTTAATTACCGTATGACGTATGGTGTTGGGCCGGGTCTTTACCCACATGTTAGCCCACTCCATAGCCCACTTAGGGGCATCAAACTCTTGTATTTATACCCCCTTTCCAGCCATGGGAAGGGGTTGGTTGTTCATTTGATAATACACACACTAAAGGTGTTTTCTCTCACTAGAATTCTTCCTTTCTCTCTCTAGAAATCGGCCAACCCTTTAATCCTACCTTGTATTTTGATATCCAATATACTACACATCCAATATCACAATCTAATTTAATCGACGCAAGTTTCGCCCGGATTTCATCACATGCAAATATCGAACACTTAACAAATCGCAACAATAAATATAACAACTTACAAAGCTTTATTAAGCAAATTCGGACTAACTTGGTTTCGCTTTGTTCCTCCTTTGTCTTAGCTGCGGTTTGAACCAAACCCAAGACCCAAAACCTTATCCCAAAACCTTAACTTTTAATCCAAATCAAAACCTCCTTATTTTATTTAAAATTTGGATAACCTTTTTCCTACTAAACCTTTAATCCAAATCAAAACCTCCTTATTTTATTTAAAATCCAAACATGCATAAACCTTCTTGCATGTGGTATTTTTCTTCATGGATGATTATAACTTGATCATCTAAATGTATCTTGATGTTTGAAAAAATCAAAATCAACAAAGGTGAGTGTGTTTGGGTTTCGTCGAGCACAAAGGAGAAGAAGGAAGACAAAAGACAACTAACACTTGGTTCTAGCTTAGTTTAAACCATTATTTGAATGATATAGGAAGGGATTTCAAGATCAAAAATTTTGATGATGCTTGTGTTTGTGTGTGTGTCGTTCAAACAAGAAATCAAGAGGGAAAGGGAAAAACAGTTTGAAACTATGTGTTTTTCCTTTGGTGTGTGTGAGTAGGTTAAGTGAAAATTGGGAAGCACAAGTAATCATTGCACACATTAGGAAATCACCAAAATGTAAAGGTTGAGTGTGTGTGTTGGCTATAGCCGATCGGCTATGGGGCTAGGGTGGCTCATCATCACATTTTTTTGTAAATTTATTTATTAAGTAAAACCCTTACATTAAAAGTTAAATGTAACTTGACACAAATTTAAATAAAATGTGTACACTAAGAACGTGAGTTTGGCTAGTACGAGGAACAAAGATGCCGTAGTCAGTAAGAATACAAATTATAATCATAAAAATAATAACGGGGCGCGTCATAATATTCTATGGTGCCTGAAACATTCAACGATCGCGCAGTCAAATGTTGACTTACGAAACGACAAAAATAAAAATTTCTCCCATCCGTTCGTAATAAAATCCGAAATCAATTGTCCATTCATAAATAAAAAATTTAAATGTCGACGTTCAATCGCATGAACTCATAAAATAACAAATGGTGACGAATCCGTGATCCCCAAAAACGTCGTAAATCTCGGGTTGTTACACTACATGTCATCGAGGATACAAAAAAACTATTAAACAAGAAATACCAAGTGGTTATTACCTTATTCTCAGCTTATTACTCGGCTTATTTCTCGGCTGATATATAAAAAAAGTAAAAAATTAATAAAACCCACAAAAATTAAAGGGCTTATTTCTTTCCAGTGCTTATTTCAATAACTACAAAAAAATAACAAAAAGAAAAATATTTACCTTAAGCTTATATTTTGGGCTTATTTTAGTGATTAGAAGAGGAGGAGGAGGATGAGGAGGGGATAAGAATTAAAACATAGATGACGAAGAAAAGAACTAAAGTATAAAGGAGGAGAAGTGCTTATTTTTTGGGCTTATTTCGAAACTGCTTATTTAAGTGCTCGTGTGCAAGTGTTTCACAAACTTGAGTGGAAGTGTGCAAGTGTAAAAGAGGAGGAGGTGATGAAGGAGGTGATAGAGGTGGTGAATCGTCGATGGTGGAAGTGCTTAAATCGCCGGTGGAGGTGTTTTTGAGTTATAACTTTTTGTTTTGTTTAAGTGTTGACACAAATCTGGGTTATGCTTGTTTTATTCCGTGTAGACATGTCGTCGGAGATTATTTTTATTTTTGTCGTTTTGTGAAATGGCGGGGTACTTAAAACTTTGGTGGGACGTGTCAAATGGTATCCCCGACGACATACCGTCGAGGTACTCCTCGAGGTTACAATTTTATAAATTATTATTTTTAATAATTGTTATATATATATATATATATATAGAATATATAATATATATATTAGGTATATATATATATATAAATATATATATATATAAAATAAATAATTAGTAGTTACAAAATTTATAATTTGTGTTAAAAATAACTTTGTTATTTAAAAATTATGTAAAAAATACTTAATTTACTTAAAAAAAATTCCTTTTATTTAAAATTATGTTACAAAATATATAATTAGTTTTTAAAATATATATAATTAGTGTTTAAATAATTACATAGTAATTAAAATTATATTAAAATGTATAACTAATATTAAACGGATGAGTCGAGATGATATCGTTAGTATATATGAATATTAACAATGATAGAGTCGAGCTGGTATCGTTTACAAGACATGGTGAAAAAGTGATGAGTCGAGATGGGTATAATTGTATCATGAGATGTAAACGGTATGAGTCGAAAGATGGTAATCATTATACATGATATGTTAAACATATGATTCGAGATGTATCGTATACAAGACATGTGAAACGAATAAGTCGATATGGTATCGTTATACATAAAATGTTAAACGGATGAGTCGAGATGGTATCGTTGTACAAGACATGTGCAACGGATGAGTCGAGATGGTATCATTATACATAGCTAGTTAAATGAATGAGTCGAGATGGTATCTTTATACATAGCTAGTCAAAGGATGAGTCGAGCTGGTATCGTTATACATAGAATGTTAAACGGATGAGTCGAGATGGTATCGTCGTACGTGAGATGTTAAACGGATGAGTCAAGATGATATCGTTTTACATGAGATGTTAAATAAATTGACAAAGTATTTTGGTCATGCTATTGGTCAAAACGACTAAGTGTTTACCGAGGACATGTCCTCGGAAAAACTCACCGCCAAAAAACCCGACATAGTATTTTGGTCAAGCTTTTTGTCAAAATGACTAAGTTTTTCCCGAGGACATGTCCTCAGGAAAACTCACCGCCAAAAAATTTGACATAGTATTTTGGTCAAGCTTTTAGTCAAAACAACTAGGTGTTTCCCGAGGACATGTCCTCGAGGAAACATCACACACCTTTATCATAAAAACAAATCTTATCCTCACAACCAATAACACATCACACACTCAAACAACCACCAACACATCGCACACTTATATCCTAACAACCACCAACACATAACACGCACTCTTATCATCACAACTTAATTACCAACACATACACACACACATACTATTATTATGAAGATGGTGCCACATGAAGCTTTTGCATGTCGTTGTGGAGAAGGAAATGTAGTTTTGCGAGAATCGTACCAACCTCACACCCGCGATCAACTATACTATGCATGTCCTTTATCAAAGGTGAACAATTACATGTCTTTTATTTGTGTAATATATAAATAATTTGGTTACTTGTTAAAAATTATTTTCTTTACTCTTTAACAACCTCGAAAAAACGATTTTGGATGTAATTTTTTTTATGAAAAGAGGAACGAGTCCGTCTACTGACCGCTTCTCCTAGAGATTCAACGACTCTAAGTTATTTTCCAGGACATTCAACAACTCCAAGTGATTCTACGAGACCTTCTAGAAATGTAGAGTGCTCAAACTGTAAGCTCTTGATTAGAAAGCTAAAGGTACTTGAGGAAACATTAAAAATGTATATGCATCCCGAAAACCACACACTTAATTCAACTGCAATACTTCATGAGGTTTACAATGACATGTGAAAATTTGGTTTGGAGTAGTTTGTCATTAGCCAGTGTTTAAATCGATTTGTAATGTAATTTGTGTGATCTAGTGTTTAAACTTGTATCGATTTGTAATGTAATTCGTATGCTTTAATGTTTGAAAGTTTTATCGATTTGTAATGTAATTCGTATGCTTTACTTCTTTGTTGGTTTGTCCGAGCAACGTACGTAATGCAACAACATTATACGAATTTAGCTTGAAATTGACAGCGTAACAAAACTTAATAGAAGTTTTGAAAGCTTCCGAACCACCTGGAAAGTTCAAAAATGACAAGTGGTTTTATGGTTTAACATCGTTCGGTTTGACGATACAGCATTTGTTTTGGTTATTTTATCTTGGCATAACTATATGGTTTAACACCACCGGGATATAGTCACGGGTAATACGCTAAACAATGTCAATGTTTTGGTCAAACTTTTTCTCGAGGACATGTCGTTAGGGAAACAATACGACACGTCATCACCCATCGTCATTACTGCTAATCACGTTAGTTAAAAGCGATCAAATCTGGTCAAAGTTTTCCCCGACGACATGTCGACGGGGAAACACCCCACCAAGATTTTCGTTAACATATTTGGTCATAGGCTTGGTCAAACTACACCAAAAGTTCCCCGGTGACATGTCGTTAGGGAAACTTTTGGTCAAGTTTGACCATACACGTCGAGCTTGGTCAAGGAAAGTCAAACGACTTTTTTGTCGTTTAACAGTTTTCCCCGACGACATGGCATCCTAGGGGAAACCTTCGTCGTCAGTTCCCATAATTCTTGTAGTGCGTGATATGCATTTGGACAACTAAACCACTCCCACCTCTTACAATCAAGGCTTTCTAACATTCCCAAAAATTCGCGCTTTTCCTCATGAAACCAATAAAGTTTTTTTCACATACGTGTAAGTAAGTTTTCACAAATACTCTTCTCTTTATATTTCCATAACAAACTTACAAAAATGCGCAAGAGCGTCAATGGAAGCTTTTGCACCCATTTGCAAATATCATCTAGAGCGTCAAGAACAGTGCCATATGCCAATTAACGAATTGCATAGTGCACTTCATCAATGTTGAAATGCCTTCTTTTCCGCTACAATCAATATTACTACGAAAGTATTCACAATGATTAGTTACATCTTCAACTATGCTTGTGAATAGTTCTCGACTCATTTAGAACCTCTTCCCGAATGTATGTGGGTTGTACTTTGGCTGCTCACTAAAGTAAGCGGCGATTAAACGATCATGAGCATCATAAAGAATACTGTTTATGATGTTTGCATTTCGCTCCTTCTCACTTATTTTTTTATAAGCAACATCGCACTTTTAAAAAAATGTCTAAGCTCGTACTATTAACTTCTTATTCTTCTAATGAGTCTATAAACATGAATAATTCGAAGTCGATTTGAAAATGAGGAATGAGAAATATTTTGTTTGAGTTGTGTAGATATTAAGAAAGACAATGTTTTAAGTTGTGAATAACAATGTTGTGGTATGAAGGTATCTATCGGTAAATAGAATGACAAAATTAAAAATTAAAAAGTTCTTAATTTCATTTTTGCGGCATATATCCGTTGAGAAAGAATTTTTTTTTTTTTTTTGGGAAAATGAGTTGCACTTGGTTAGGTGGTGGTGACCACCAAACCCTCGTCAAAATCACCCGACCACGTCCGGTTGATGACTTTGTGTAACGTCCACCACACATGATAGTGTCTGGTGGAGGTGTTGGATCATATCACCGGCCTACGCCCAGCCTAGGTTTTGTTCCTAAACAAATTTCCAATGGTATGTATCATGCGAATGTGAAGAAGTAGGTTTTCCTCGTGTGAACTTTTGACATCGATTTTATATAGGATATTTTGAAAATATTTTTATGTAGATAGAGCGTTACTCAGTATAAAACGTATTTCTGAATCCTGCATCACTCGCAAATTAATACTCCAACATTTTAGTAGTAGTAATGTATATATCACTATATCTTTATAGGATAAAGATCAAATAAAAAGATAAATATTCGTGAGAAGGATAAAAAGATTTATTTTTTAAAAAAAGTTCTCAAAAAATTCTGAAAAAATTCCACAAGATCGTGTATGTTGGTGCATGAAAAAGTTGTAAAGGAAGTTTTTCTAAAAGTGGATAGTTTTGCCCAAAAAAATTTATTAAAAAAAACGTTTGTGCATTAAATCGGTTTTTTGTGCATCAAAAATTCGTTTTTGTACCCAACTTCTTTTGACTTTTTGCATCAAAATTTTATTGCGCATCAAACTATAACAAGTCGAAAAATTTGTGCATCAAAAATTTTTTGTGCATCAAATTTTTTTTTTGCGCATTAAAAAAACGTATAAAAACTCAAAATTAGAAAAACTTCTTTTACAAAAGTTTTATGCACCAACATACCTGATTTAATGAAAATTTATTTGGAAATTTTTTATCGAGAGACTATTAAAAAAAAGTTTCTTTTATTATACTCAAGAATATTTTCTTTTTATTTTAACCTTCCCCTCTATCTATATATATATATATATATATATATATATATATATATATATATATACACACACACACACACACACTAATCTGCTGATCGATATATATAGGCTTTCATTCAAAACAAAAGGTAAGTACTACGGAGTTCTTTTTAATTCACTATTTAAATTTGGGAATATAGCCCTTAATCAATATGTACTCACTTCCAATCGTATTAAAGCCGTAGGTAAATTCATAACTTACAACATGTGTTTCAACATTCGAAGTCCTCTTTTCACGCGTACAAACGTGGCGGATACTGCCTGTTAATAATTTATACAAATTTAATACATTTGGCTACAAAAAATACGTGTTGAAATAGTAAACAAACTTAGGCTGTAACGGTAAACTCCTAAAATTTATATCGCCACCAAGTACTCACAATCACACAATATATAAACTCCACTTCTATACAAAAAACCATACATTTGTGTCTCTGGTATAAAAAATGCCTCCTATATACTCACTTTACAACGGATACGATAGTATTCATCGACCCCCAAAAGAAAACAAACACTTTTGTCTTTGGGATGCTTCAATCCTAAAAAAACTAAAACTAATAACCTTCACAATGTGTTGCCAGACCATGCATAAAGCCATCAACTAAAATAAAACCAACACCACCACTGTAATGTTTTCCAACCATTGTGACCTACAAAGCCTATTTTTCTTGGTAGGACCACATGCCATATCCAAATCTAATACGTTAGTCAAAGATTGCATCAAAGACCAAGGATTCTTACATTTCACAAGTATTCTAATCATGGTGTTGATTCGAATTTGATTGATAAAGCCATTAAGATCATGGATGTGTTCTTTGAAATGCCATTTTCGGAGAAGCAAAAGGCTGAAAGAAAATGTGGTGAAAATTATGGGTATGCTAGTAGTTTTACTAATAGATTCACAGCTAAGCTGCCATGGAAAGAAACGCTTTCTTTTCGATATGCACCGGATCCAAAGTGCCCGAATATAGTTCAAGATTACTTCTTGAATGTGTTGGGAGAAGATTTTAACGATTTCGGGTATAAATAATGACATCTTGCAACTTTATTTTTCATCTAGTTATGATTTTAAGCTAGTTTTAACATTATTGTTGATATATATAGGAAGGTTTGTCAAGAATATTCGGAAGCAATGAACAAACTTTCTCTTGATATAATGGAGCTACTAGCAGTGAGCCTTGGAATCAAGCAATCCTTTTTCAAAGAATTCTATGGAGACAATGATTCGATAGTGAGACTAAACTACTACCCACCTTGCCAACAACCCGATCTTACTCTTGGAACTGGTCCTCATTGTGATCCAACATCGCTAACAGTTCTTCATCAAGATGATGTTGGTGGTCTTGAAGTATTCTTCAACGAAAAATGGCATCCTGTTGCTCCTTGTCCCGGAACCTTTGTTGTCAATATTGGAGATACATTCATGGTTAGTACACAAAACCACTTAAATACCCTTTGATTTTGGTTGCTAACCTTAGTTAATTATAGCATCTCCAATGCTATGGACTTTGTCAAGTCCATAGCAATGCCATGTCATGACACATGTATGACTGAGTTCTTATTTGTTTCTCGATCTCTCCATGGTTTAACATTCATAAACTTTGTGCTCAATGAAGGTTTATGGGTATAAACTTAACATTGGTCAATCCAGAAATCTTTCAAAAAATATGCGTTGTTTTTAGAGACTCTGAGGGTGTATATTTAGTGTTAAACTATTCAAAAATTGATTTTTTTACGGTACTACTAATGGTGTTCATTGATGATATATACTCAGAGAGTATGCACGTCTATGTAATAGATGATTCTTAAGTGTCAAGCAAGGAAGATGTAACTTTTTGTGTGCAGTACTGGATTTTGATTATTTTCACTAACAAAGATTAGGGTTTTTGTTTTGTAGGCGTTATCGAATGGATTATACAAGAGTTGCTTACATAGAGCAGTAGTGAATAACGAAACTCCTAGGAAATCTATTGCGTACTTTCTATGTCCTAGAATGGACAAAGTCGTGAGGCCACCGAAAGCATTGGTTGAAAACAACGATAATCAAAGGATGTATCCCGATTTTACGTGGTCTGCTTTCCTCGAGTTTACACAGAAACATTATAGGTCAGACATGAATACCATAGATGCATTCTCATCTTGGCTTCAAGAGAGCATGGAAAATAAGACTAATTAGATGTACGTGTTGGTTTTAGTTTGTAGCTAGTGATGGTATCAAGACCATGCATGCAATGTGTCGACCTTAGCTTTAAGTTTAAATAATGTTAGCTAGTTTTTTTTTTAGCATTTCATGACGTACTTTAGGGTTTCTATCGAATGTAAATCTTGAATAATTTCGAAGCAAGTTCTTCCAACTCGTGCGCTATATTACATGTCTTGTCTAAAAAAAGCCATACTCTATAAACATCGTATTGTAAAATATGCACAAGACGACGTCTATAGAATAGTGACATAAAAGAGTACGAATAAAGATAACGAATATGACGGCTAATCTTTTTCTCTCTGTTAACATCAATCTTTGTTTTACTGTACATATATAGTTTTATGGCATCTTTCATAAATAGCAAATTGTGTAGGATTGCGATATTTAAGAGATTGAACGCGATAAACAGGTTTTAATTTTTCTAAAAATAATAAAAATATATATAACCTCTATACATGCAAATAGATTAAGTTCAAAAGTGTAGATAAAAACTTGTGACATATAGTCTTTAAATCTGTGAAATGTTAGGAAATTATAGTACAGGCATAGCTAGTGTTTCATAAGGATGAAAAGGTAAGAGAACACATTGGACAAAATGAAAAATTATTAGATATCAAAAATATATAATACATTAAATTTGAGTTGACACCCAATATGCAGTTAAACAAAGGCATTGAGACAAGTTATAATTTAACAAAACAGACAATTTTAAACAGCACCGATAATAATATACACACATAGTTGGATTTTCTGCAAAATAAAAAATAAAAATAGATACCCTTTACCTAGGACAACATATATTGCTATTAATTTAACATAAATAAGTTTAATTTTACTTGTTACTCCATTTTTAATTATTCAAAAGAACATTTTCCTGTTGTCTTGTATCAGCCTAAATGCAAAAACCTTTTTACATAGATGAGTTTTCCAATTTTACGTTTTTTCCTGTAGTTTAACTTTAAGCAAAAATAAATTAATCTTCCTTTAAAGGCAATCCAAAACTTTCCCTTATGTGTTTTGCACTTTGAATGTATGAATTCTAACAAGCTTTTCACTTGTTTCAAATAAAGTACATTTATACATAGTGACAAATAATGTGGTTATCAGTGTGTCAGTGTGTCACTAAGACTAATCCGTTCAAATGGTTTGCTTGGTCTTTACCCGACCGACGCATTTCCCCACTGTCAGGATCGAACGGTTCGATCGATCACCTTTTAAAATTAATTGTTTGGACTGTGTATGGACCGAATATATTGAAAGCGTTTGTGTGTGGTTAATTTTTTAATTTATTTTTTGGGTTTGTTTTCGGTTGTTAGTGTTCGGTCACATGTCTGGTTGCATTACGAGTGTTTGATCTATATGTGGTCTAAGAGAGAGAAAGCTGAGTTGACGCTGATGTGACAGTCTGGTTTGGTCACTTTGTCCGGTGGAATTACTATCAGCCTTAGAGAGAAAGTTGATCAGTTGGCGCTGATGTTACAGTCTAGTTTGGTCACTTTGTCCGGTGGGATTACTACCAGCCTAAGGCCGGTAGTAATGCAACCGAACCATTCGGTCGGTCTACTCCGAGGACCGAACGATTCGGTCGATCTACCCTTAAAAATGAATTGTTTGGTATGTGTGTGGACCGAATGAATTGGAGTGTTTGTGTGTGTGGTTTTTGTTTTGGGTTGTTTTTTTGTTGTTAGTGTTCGGTCACCTGTCCGGTTATATTATAAATGTGTCATTTGTGTTTAGTTTAAGAAAGAGAAAGCTAAGTTAACAGTGATGTGACAGTGTGATTTGATTACTTTGTCCGGTTACACTAATATGTTTATCGCGACAAATAATTAAACCAATTTCTGACAGAGACAAATGCTTTAACCATTTATGGGTACATACAATTCTTTCTATATCTAGTTGTTTACGTCATTGTTATCCCACGTTGCATTAAACATAGTTTATTACAAGTAATAATGTAAATATGGTCATCTAGTTGGTCGATCCCGAAGTGTCATGTTTGAACATATGACAGCCAATGTAAATTAATTACATTTTTTTAGTTCAAAAATTAGGTAATGAATAAAGAAATAACACATTTTAATAACCCAATTGGATATTTATTTCTATGATTTTATCGTATATATTGTTTTACACCAGATGCTTATGAATCAAGTAATTAGACTTGACTATAATCAATATAATTTTGTAACTTACGAGTTTAAATGTAACTTTATGAACAAAGTAGTTGTCACTATTAAAACTTGAATCGGATATAGTTAAGTCAAACATAGAATATTTAAAGAATATGATAGTGCAAAACCAAATCACGGTTGGTGGTAATATCATCCCAACCAATATTACCAACCACATAATGTAATAACACAACTAACATCATTACCAATGTTTTAAAACCCGGGTTAACCCGGCCGGTTGAACCGATTGACCCGTGAACCGGCTCAGAGACCGGGCCGGATATAACCGGGTTTTTGCTTGTTTGTGAACCGGATTGGATCACCAGTTTTTCGTTGAACCGGGTTGACCCGGTTTGATAAACTCGGCCGGGTCGTGACTTTTTTAAAAAAAATCTATAACAAAACTTTTTTTCTCATAAATATTTTTAAGTTTTATTGATAAATTGAAGTGATGATACAAAATGTTAGTTAAAATTGAGTTAAAACTAATTTAAAACACTAACTAATTTTTTTTATTATAGTCTATTATAACTTGTAATAATGAGTTAAATGTTTTTGCAAATCTTTGCTATAATTTTACAAATATATAACTAACAAACTAAAGTTAATGAGTAAAGACTCAATATTTTTCGTCGGTTCAACTGAACGTAAGATAAAGTATGAGATCATACAACACTACATGTTAAATATATGAAAAAATATACATATGTATAAAACCGGTTTGACCTGACGGTTCAACTAGTTGAACCGGTGACCCGGTGAACCGGTCACTAAACCGAGTCAACTAAAACCAAAATATCATACACACACAAAACGTCTCCCACAACTCGGGTCCTATGAACGACCGAGTTCTCCCATTTATACACATAATTAAGACGCGTCTTCATGGGGCGAGGGTGATAAGGAGCATGCGTCGATCATGGTGCCAAGTCAGCCGAAGACGCGTTGATGGTGGCTTATTATCGCCGGTTTAAAGCCACCAGGTGTTTCATATGTTTCAAATTTGTCAACTACAGTATATATATTATATGAAGCTTAAAGTGTTTTGATTTGATGGTTAACAAGCAAAGAATAATGACGACTAAACTTTTCAATTAGGTTCCTCTTTTAGCAAAACAAGTACTTAACCGATCAGTTTTAGTCCTGGTTTTCCTGTGGCAACCTAAAAAAGAATTTTCGCATATTAACTTGTCTCTCAAGAATGGGCACACAAGAAGTTCTTTTTTTTAGAACGGCGACTATTATTGAAAAACTAGCAAGGAGCTAGCAAAAGAAACATTACAGGGAAATCAAATGGGGGT
>BQNB010048496.1:0-42537 GCA_026074375.1 Tanacetum coccineum
CTCATCCATTGAATGATTCCACACATGAAAATGATGACGAATCTTCTCATTCTAATCCTTCCTCTCCACCTCATAACACTTCTTCCTCGTCAAACAATGTCTCTAGAATCCCTCAAAACCCTCCTCGTGAATGTCATGACTTAAACACCCTTCTATCTGAAACCATAACTCTTCAAACTCAACAACGAGATGCTCATCGAGAGGGGTTAAGGTCAATTGGACAAGCTGTCATGAACATGATGGGTGGAAAAAGGAAGTAAAGATGTTGGCATAACTTCTAAGAGATTATTGCTATTCTTATTATTATATCTCTTATCTAATACATTATATTAGAACTAGGACAATGAATGATGATTTCCGAGTGTTAGGATGATCTTTAAAATAGTTTTATCATCCTATAAATGCCTTGCTAGTTAACAATTTGTGCTCTTATGTGAATCTTATTAAGGATTATCAAAATTGCATGCTTAAGATTAATGATTGATGCATTGTTAGTTTAGATTTACTTGAATTTTGACTGACTTGAGGTGTGATACTTCTGTGGGAAAATACTGGGAAAAATCTGTTCTCTCCAGAAAACGGCCCCTGAATTCATCAGGCGGCCCCCTTATCAATCCGGGACCGCCCAACAATAAGGGACCGCCAACAGGAGGGAACATAAATTTCAAATTTCCATTTTTTTGTATCTTTGACCACCCTAGTCCTAGACTCTTGCTGGAACTTCCTTCTTTGAACACACAATTTCTTCAATCTTCATCTCTAACACCATGCTTTGCCATTTCCTTTTACCTTTTTCATTATTTAAACCATCAATCTTCTTCATCATCATCATCCTTCTCATATTCTCTTCTTCTTTCACCCAAATGTCTTGCTCAAATCATAACCCAAACTTTTCAAGAAAACCAAAGATGTCGGTTCGTCAAGTATGGAAACGTAAGACATCTCTTCCAAAATCATCACCTACTTGTCAAAATGACTCACCACCACCACTTTCAACTAACACTCCTCACTCTATCTCACCACCTATGAACTACCCACAAAGAGATCGAATTATTAATCAACTCCACACAATCTCCACACTCATCGATTCTCAAACCCCTACACCACCTTCTTCACCACACCCATTGGTTCCACCTCCTACTCATGCTCAAGTAGGATGTCATGCTAGCTTTTGTCATTGTTGTAGGTACACCACCAACCACTTCCACTCATTAAGGAATGAAATTAATTTCATTCAATTCCTTGTCACCCGTATCATACCTCAATCACAAGTTCATCACCACAATGAGTCACCATCTTCATCATTCTCACTCTTCAATTAATCACTCCCACGTGATTAATTTGCTTTAATAAACGTTTCCTACCTTTTGAGTATCACATCCTCATGAAGTCAAGAATCATCTACTAGTTTACTTTCATTAGATGCTTTAATATGTTGTGTTTTAGTTATGATTATCTCATGCTTGTATCATCATATATATTGTCCTTGTGACTATATATGATTTCTTTATGAATTTAAATGCACTTTACTTTATGAGTTTTTAAATGTGTGGATTATACTCTTAAGATATTTGTCATGCCATATTTGCTTGCACTTGTACTTCTAACCTTGTTTTGTAGCAAACAAATTATCGTAAGATCGATCCCTTGGTGCCCCGAACAAGGGGGAGCTTACATCAAGGGGGAGTCTTTTATCGTCGATTTCTTTCTCTCTACTACGACTCGACGATCAACCTTTTTGGATTCGACAAAAAGGGGGAGAAATAGAATTAAACTCATTAATAATTTATAAACTTCTATTTTTATACTAAATGAGTTTATGTTTTGTCATCATCAAAAAGGGGGAGATTGTTAATACAAATAATGTCTAAAAACGTTATTTATATTTTTCGACCTCTCAATGTTTTGATAATAACAAAATGTGAAAACGTTTACGATAAAATTAAACGTTTATAAATTACTAATCATAAAATTCTATTTCTAAGATTAATCACTTAAGGTATGGATAAACAAATCATTAAACATGATTAGTGATCAAGAAAATATTTTTCTTAAACCTTACATTTCTACAAATGTGTTTTTCCTAAAAATATAAAAACAAAATATTTATTCATTAAAAGAAATGTTTTATTAAAAATATAAAAATTTGAAATTCAAAATTTCCCTCCAAAATAGAAGGTTCTATAACAGATACAACCTGCATCACAAAAGGACAAAAAAGGGAGCGGAGTCTAGTGGCGGCCCCCTTTTAGGCCTGGCGGCCCCCTTATATATAAGGGACCGTCAGGACCGCCACCAGCAACGGTCATTTTTTGTCCCCTATAAATACTGGGCCACCCCATCTGAAAAACAGAACCTCTTGCCACGAATTTTCTAAGATCCATTTTTCTCTCTTCTTCCTTTCTTTCTAAAACACATATCTTGATCACTAACAAACCTTGATCTTGTTTCAAGTGATTAATTCTTTCTTTCTCCCTTCTTCTTCTTCTTCTTCTAATCAAGTGCAAAAGAAGAACAATCGTATTCTTCTATATACGAATTGTTATCAAGTGATCTCTCTTTTCCTCCTCAAGATTACAAATCTTCATTACATATATTTAGTGTTGTTGTGTAAATTGGATTATGTGTAGATTCAAGGGTGAAAATTGTGTATTGGTATGATTTGGATTGTATGTCAATCTAAGGGTATATATATCTTGTGAGTGTGTAAAGACTTAGTGAATTCTTAAATTGGTTCTAGCTAAGATTAGGACTCGACATCTATCTTAGTGTCGGAAAAGAAAGTAAGCGACGTGTAAATGATTTTCTCCGCTTAAAGGGAGCTTGTTGACATAGTGAAATCTCGAGTGGAGTACTCGGGGAGTGGAGTAGGAACGAAGAGGTGCTTCGTTGCCGAACCACTATAAATCTTGGTGTCTTGGTTTGATCGTTTCTTTCCTTATCTCTTTATATTATTATTGTTCATTTAGTTCATTACATTAGATAGTTTTTGTTGTGATTCATATTGTTGATTGATTGACATATAACTCGAATCAAACCATTTTATAAGCAAAGAATTTTAAACCGGTCAATTAACCTGTAAACTATTCAACCCCCCCTTCTAGTTTCCACAGAGATATCAAATTCATAGCATAGGTTTGGTAGTTGTAGTCTTGAATTGAAATTATAGAGGCGATATTTGTATGGTGCGCAGTGTCTTATTTGTACAGACCACAAGAGTCTATGTACATGTTTCGTAAGAAGTTTCTCATATTAAGTCGAGTAGCATGAGCGATGTTAGCAGTGGGTTGCGAATGTGGCGTCCTTATCGTCTAGGAAGTGTAAGCGTAGTTATTGACGTCGTATGCCGAAAAGAAGGGTAGGACCAATTAGAGTTTAAACAATGAGGATGATCATTGTTAATAATCTAATCGTTGATATAAAAGAATTTTAGAAGATAGCCCCTGATGTGAAAACATCAAGGAGTAACGAGTAGTCAGGCGTATGAGAAGTTGAAGATGATGATCTATAAATCAAAGTTTCTAAGGGCAGAATCTGGTGTCAATGATTGAGAGCATCAAGGTAATAGCCAAGTCAAAGATAATAAGATCGACCTTTTGGTTCAACAATATGAACAATTCTTCATTTCCGAAGACGAATCTATAGATAGTGCTTTTGCTAGATTTAATACTTATTATACTAGTCTTAAAGCTCTTGATGAAGGTTACTCTAGTAAGAACTACGTAAGGAAGTTTCTTAGGGCTCTACATCCTAAATGGAGAGCAAAGGTCACGGCGATTGAAGAGTCCATGAGATGATCATCAAGAAAGATTCTGAAATAGTCAAAGCAAAAGTTGAAAGGAAATCTCTTGCTTTAAAGGCTAAGAAAGAATCTAGTGATGAAGAGTGTTCGACTTCTGGTAGTGAAGACGAAGAGTACGCCATGGCAGTAAGAGACTTCAAGAAGTTCTTTAAGAGAAGAGGTATATTCGTGAGACAACCTCAGAACGACAAAAAGACCTTTCAAAGAAGCCGAGAGATAAAAAACGCGTCAAAAGTGAAAGGAAGTGCTTTAGATGCGGAGATCCAAATCATGTTATTGGAGAATGTCCAAAGCCACCGAGAGACAAGAACCAAAGAGCATTTGTTGGAGGTTCTTGGAGCGATATCGGTGAAGATGATGACGAAAAGATCCAAGACGAGACATGTCTTGTAGTTCAAGCACCAAATGAGGTATGTTCCAAATCTTCTTACTTTAGTAATGAAAACTCATCAATTGGTGATTTAGCTTTAGACAATGAATATGATAAATTGTGCAAAATGAGTTTAATGATAATCACTAAGAACAAAAGGTTAAAAGCTATTAGAAATAGTATAGAAAATGAGCTTAGAGAATTAAAAGATATATTATCCACACTCGAGAAAAACAAGGGAGTTAATCTCGATTGTGCAAAGTGTCATACACTTAAAATTGAAAATAAAAAGCTCAAAGAAGAATCCACTAGATTAAACAAATTTGAAAAGAGTACACATTGCTTGAATGAAATGTTCAGTAATCAAAAACCCTCCAGTGATAAATTAGGTTGGGTTATTTCATTTATAAAGAAAGAAGCATCATCTATTGGAACTAAGAAATAAAATTTATAAAGCTCAGAAAAAGACTTGTTCTGATGGAAGACCCATAATTATGCGGCCCCCTTAATGATTCTGCGGCCCCCAAAATAAATAGGACCGCCCCCAGTTACCCACCTGGATTCTAAGAAACTATGACTTTTCAAAAATCCATTTTCGGTCCTAGACCAAAAAACATAATTGTAAAGAAAGTCAAAGTTCCCGTTGCTAGTGACAATGAAGTTAAACAATTCTATAAGCCATTGTCAAAACCCGGAGTTGGATTTTCAAAACCTAATTTTAGATCTAAAACTTCACCTCCTAGAAGAGTCAATAATAATTATTCTCGTCCTATAAACACACAAGCCTAAAAGACAAGTTGGTCGACAAAACCAACCCCATGGATTTCCCATAACTTGGAACAACTTTCCATATCAAATTTACATGCCATGGGAAATGTGTCTTCCATTCTCATATCCCAAACAATTGCATCAAATGCAAGGGATGTTTGGCACTAACAACTTAAGATCCATGAGATATTGGGGACCAAATGTTTGAGTTATTGTCTTATATAAATAGATATGCCTTGGAGTCGATTTGGAACCCGACGAATGGATCAAGGATAGCGGATATTCCAAACATATAACAGGCAACCAAAAGCTCTTCTCCACTTACAGGTCATACAATGGAGGTAACATTATTTTTGGAAGTAATCTTCGCTGTAACATCATTGGCAAAGGTACGATTTCTAATGACTCTCTTAAAATAGATAATGTAGAACATGTTGATAATCTATGATTCAACTTGCTAAGTATAGGACAAATATGTGATAATAAGTGTAGAGTAACATTTTCTGAACATGATAGTGAAATCACTAAGGACGGTAAAGTGATATGTAGAGGTATTAGGAAGAAAGGCTTATATGTGATGAAATTAGGAAATAAGCCTAAGGATCAAATTTGTCTAGCAACGATTGATGATAATTCCACTTTGTGGCATAGGAGATTAGGTCACGCAAATACGCGTCTCATTCAATCTTTAGCTTCTAAGGAATTAGTTAGGAACCTACCTAAGCTTAAGTTTGATCAACTTTTTTGTGATGCTTGCAAAATTGGAAAACAAGCTCACGCTAGTCACAAGGCTAAGAATGTAGTCTCAACGACTAAATGCTTAGAACTTCTCCATATGGATCTTTTTGGTCAATCCGCCGTACGGAGCTACGGAGGAAATCGTTACACCCTAGTCATAGTAGTATGACTAACAAGGTATGACATAGACTAATTTCTTAAGAAATAAAACTGAAGCTTCGATCAAACAAAATATTTATAAGAAAATCCAAAATTAATTAGGGATGTACCATATCCTCCAAAGAACCGACCACGATAGAGAATTTGATAATGAAGTTCAATTTGGAGAGTTTTGTAATGCCAATGGTATTACTCACAACTTATAACACCTCGTGTTTTAGGACAATGTACGACGTTGATAAGTCACTAATTATTTATTTTTAGTATTGTACGCGTTTGTTTTTAATGGAAATCGTTAAGTTAAATCGCGTAAACTAAAAATGATCAGTTAAACGTAAACATGGGCATTAAGCAAATTATAGTTTAGGTCAAACGAGGGTAAGCAATTATTTTGTGAATATTATTAACATTCACAAGTTTACTTAATTAGATACGGTAAAAGTGTTTACGTTTCGCATAAATGACAATCAGGTTTTATCCCGGAAACCCTAAAATTTACGTACGTTCACAAATACCTACGTTTATATACCATCAAAGATCAACGCTTAAAAAACTTTATGCATATGTATATATTTATACATATCTTCATATGATTTTACAAGAAAAACAAAACTTATCAAATAACCAGAACATTACAAGTACACATTTATAATAAAAACTATAACCTAACATTTATAAAGTTACTTACACATTTCTTTTAATAATTACACAAGTATATTAACTAAGTATAAAAGAAATAATCTAGGAAACACCCTCCTTACTTTAATGGGATGATTCCCATTATAAGGAACCAAAGACATAAACATTTAAGCCCTTGGTTCCCTCCTTTTCTTGTCCCCTTATCCCCTTGAACATCCCACGGCAAGAACCCCCCCCCCTTGGAAATTCTTGGTCAAAGTTGCAAGTAAATATCTCATTTCACTCTTCCTATATATAGTCATACATGTACAAGAGATTATACTTACCATTTTGATTAAGGAAAATTCACTTCTTTCTCTCTTGTTCTCTCTAAAGGCCACGGCATTATAAGCTCATATAAACAAATCATACAAAATTTTTATACAATCCATACAACCCTTTACACATCAATCCTATGGCATACTAAGGTGTTTGCAAGCATTGGTTCATCATTTGCAAGGATTAAGGAAGAAAAGGGAAGATTAGGGTTTCAAACCTAATCTAGATTTATACAGCTTGTAAGCTAATGGGTTTTGAATCTAAACACGGGTTTAAGAACTTGTTTCTCATCTCATACATCATCCTAAGGTCTTCCTTATTCCTTCATACTTTTATTCTTATATTTTAATGTGTTATATGTTAAAATAGTGGCTATAATCACCACTAAGACTTTTAATATGAAAAATGAGTTTTCATTTATGTTTATGGAATTTATACACTTAACTTATGTCATATGGTTGATATATCATGGAAAAATGAATGTAAAAGTATGTTAACCTATGGATTAAGTATAAACATGTTTAGGTTAAATTAGGGTTTTATAAGATTATTTAATCTTCACATATGAAAATAATGGAAAGTAAATTGTTAAACTTGTTACAATGAATTTATAAGGACTATGATAGTCTTGACTTTAATATTAGTATCACATGTGGTTTAAAAAATAGTTATCAAGGTTTTCTATATTAAACTACTAAATTAAATAATACAGAAAACAAGTTTAAAAGTATACACATAAATACTTAAGGGTTTTGTTTTAAATTCGAACTTAGAACAGTAGGTAAATGACTTCATATAAAAATATACGTCTGCATAACGATTCCAAATGATAAGAAACTCGAAAAACCGATTATAACGAAAAGATACGTTAATTACGATAACGACCTATAAATACTTTTATAAAACTATTATTTATAAAAGTTACTAATCATTACAGCAACATTTATTTTAAAACTAAATATATGATATTAAATTTCTAATTACGAGATCGTACACTGAAATGAAACGCTAAAAACGGAAGCTATAACGAATAAACTAAGACATTTTCGATAACTAAAGTTTATAAAAGTAATTTTATAAACTATGAACAGTAAAATACTATTCATCAGCGACCAACATTAAAATATAAACCTCTTTTAATAACAAAGACGGACTCGAAGAAATCACTAAAATCGGTATTAAAACGAATAATTTATTACGATTACAAGTTTTTACGCAATTAAAACCAAACACGACAAACGAGCAGTCGTGAACAGTAAAATCACTATTCATCTCAGAATATCAAAACATGATAATGAAATATTTTTAGATCACTCTCTTACTACGAAGACTGTGGACGTAAGAACGCGCGCGAAACGGGCTTAAAACGACCAAATAGGTCATTTTTACGAAAAGTATATTTATAAACGTTTTCACTTTATAAATATTATTTTACTAAAACGATTAGACGGTGATTATGCTATATAGAAATAATTAGAGTGGTTGTCAAAGTGCAATACTACAGGAGTTTCATATGAGGCCTCATCGGATGCTAACGACGATTTGTTGGATTTACGATTTAAAGAGTCCTAACTCCCGTACGTCATGTCATGACTCTTAATTATGAATAGCCCGAACGATGAGAAAGATGTACAACTATAGAGATTATAATCGCAATGTTAATTAATAAAGTACTCAGTACATATACGACCTTAATTAAATATGTTGCATTTACGTCTTGCGTGGCGTTTTATCTGTGAACATTTTGAACTATCTGTACTCAAGGTGAGTTCATAGCCCCACTTTTTATAGTTTTACTGATTTACTATTATTTGGGGTGAGAACATGCTTTGTTTTATAAATTGGACGCAAGTGTTTTAAATATATTGATTATGTGTTTGCCTAAGTAGCGATAACCCTCCTGAGCCCATTATCATGAACTGTCAATTGCATAGATGTAGTTGTTAATTGCATTATGTGAGCGCGAATGTTATAAATAGATCTATTGGGATTAACCTCCCCGTTTGGGTGATTAGCTATCACCGGGAATGAACGTTGACCATGTCGGACTTGGATGTTGCGGGTTACAACATCTGTACGGGCAAATAACTGCTAAAATAGCAAAATACAGGTTGAGCTTCAGTGTCATGAGCTTAGTGCAACAGTAATCTGGTTTTGTGATTGTGGCATATGTTGTAACATCACGGGAAAGTCTTGCGGTCCTGCATAATTTAAATACATAAACCTATGAATTCACCAACAATTTTGTTGACGTTTTAAGCAATGTTTTCAGGAGGTCAATAGGCACGAGGTGCCAAGGATGCATTGGATTATGTTTTGGATTGCACTGTTAAAGATTTATGTGCATCATGTTTTGGGAAATCTATGTTATCTTTTGTAATATTAAACAAAGAACAAGTAAAGCTTTAAGCTTTTGTAATATGTCTTTGAATTAAATCCAATGTATCAATTTAAACGACTTTTATGTCGTTCTTATATATATCTTGTGCTGTTGATCTTGAAGTAACATGCCCCGGATCCTTATTCCGCTGCGACCCATTTTGGGGGTGTTACAATCTTCCTCAAGCCACTATGCTACCACATGCTTTTCAAACGATGACTCTTCAAGAATCTAATTGGAATATGGATACTAGAGCGTCATCTCATCTTGCTGAGAACACATGTATGCTCATGTCTTTTAGCAATCCAAGCATGTATAAATCTGTATTTGTTGGCAATGGCCAACCCATACCCGTGACTCACACGGGCCATAGCTTTTTGCACACGCGACACAAACCCCTTCACCTGCATCATGTTCTTGGTACACCTAATATCATCAAAAACTTGATCTTTGTTCGTCAATTTACTCATGATAATAATGTGTCTGTTGATTTTGATGCTTATGGTTTTTTGTGAAGGATTACCAGACCTGTTGGTTTCTTCTTCATTGTGATAGTACCGACGACCTCTACCCTATCACTCAACACCCATCCAACACCACAACATTTGCTTTGGTTACTTTGAGTCCTACTACATGGCACAGGCGCCTTGGATACCCGAGTGATGACGTGCTTCTTCGTTAAGAGTCTTCTCCTTTTATTTCATATAATAAATCAAAGTTGTCCGCTTTGTGTCATGCTTGTCAATTAGGTAAACATACCAAGCTTCCATTTTACAGTTTTGCGTCAAATGTTACGTCTGTGTTTGGCATTATTCACTCCAATCTGTGGACATCCCCCGTATCAAGTGAAAGTGGTATCAAATATTATGCTATCTTTTTTGATCATTTCTCACATTATGTTTGGGTGTATCCTCTGCTTCATAAATCAGATTTATTTGATACCTTTGTTGCTTTTCGTGCATATGTGAATAAACAATTTAATGTTGATATTAAGGCTTTATAATGTGACCATGGAGGCGAGTTTGACAACACCCGCTTTCACACCCTTTTTCGTCAGAACGACATCCAGTTTAGGTTTTCCTGTCCTAAAACATCTCAACAAAATGGGAAATCGGAACGTATGTTACGCACTCTTAACAATATTACCCGCACCTTTCTTTTTCAAGCACACATACCCCCTCATATTGGGTGGAAGCCCTAAACATGGCCGATCACCTTTTAAATATCCTTCCATCTACCGCCATTAATAATGAAATACCGTTCACTAAGCTTTATAATAAACCACCCTCCTATGATCACTTATGGGTGTTTGGTTTCCTTTGTTATCCTCACATTTTCTTTCATCATAAACTTTAACCCCGGTCTACAACATGTGTATTTCTTGGTTACCCGGCTCAACATCGTGGGTATCGTTGCCTTGACCTCTCCACCAATAAAATTATTATTTCTCGACATGTCATTTTTTATGAAGATCAATTCCCTTTTGGATCCATGACACCCGATACACCACCGTCCTACAATTTCTTGCTACCACTTAAAGATCCCTTTAGTCCCACAAACGTACTGATGTGGAGGTCGTAATGGACTTCTACAAGAAGTTTTACAGTCCCCTAGGCAGTGTACCAAATCGTTGCAGTGTAGTATAGGCAAGACTCAGGGGTTGTTATCGTTCTCTAGGGGAATAGGTTAGGAAGGCTTAATCATGGTCTAACAGAATTCTAGAGGTTGAGAGAAGATTGTTTTTGTGTTTTTTATATTTATAAGAAAGCAGGTAAATCTATGGTTTGAGAGGTTGGTTTGTTTAACTAATAACTAAACTAATTAATATCTATTCTACTGGTGATAACTTTATGATAAGCAAGTGTATTTACCTAATCATGCACTACTCCTCAGATTGCTTCTCCTAGATTCGTTGCTTTGTCACACTTGTGATGATCTGTGTAAGTATTTCCTAGGTCATAAACGAATTACACGAACCCGCTGTCTATTTAATATTCCGTTAAGGCAATGCACAAGTAAGGTAGTATGAAGACTATTACAATGCCCCTAAGAGTATATTAAATGCATGTAAAATAACTTAAGAGGGATCAACCATATAGTAGGTAAGGTAGTATGAAGACTGTTACCGATGGTATCCTTTCTACACTACTCGCGTTTCTCTAAACATATCAACAACGATACAGACAAAAGCTGGTTTTCTAAAGCCTATCGCGCACATTCATCAACAAAAATCAACATCAAAAGGATCTACAACCTAAGTTTCATGTAATCATAGATAAATATAAAGGAGGGGTTAGCCTCGCATGTTATAAATAAAGAAAGAAGATAAATTAATCAAACAACACCTAAACATATTGAATGATTAAAGATAAATACCTTACTTGATTAAAACATGGATTCAAGGTAGTACAATAGGATTTTCAGGCCCTAAAAACTACTTATAAAGCTCCTAAAATGACTAGGGTTTGTCTCCCTAGGGTTATACAAAATTATCCCAAAGTTACACACTAAAACCCTAAAAACGGATTTATATTTATCCTCTTTAAGTCGCCACGTCCTGACGCCGTCGCCATAATCCTGATGCCATCACTAGATTGATCACAACGGTGTCACTTTATGCTTGCAACGCTGTCTCTAGCCACTATTTGCAAAAGTCTTCATGAGATTTGGTGTAGGTCTGTAATCTTGTTTGTTTCTTCTCCAAATGAGCCCAAGTTACGTGTATTTCCTTCAAAAGCCATCCAGGTGCTAAAAACCTGAAAATAAATGATTAAGCACATAATCTAGGCATATTTGCATGATTTAGGGGGTTAAATGACCTCGAAATAGTGCATAATATGACACCTCATCAAATACCCCTACACTTGGGATTTGCTTATCCTCAAGCAAATGGGCTTTTCTACCTAGACAATAGCAATATGAGGGTCATTTTACCTACTCTTTAAAAGTATCTTACAATACAACCTTCTAGACCTCGTAATTAAAAGAACGGAAAGTATATACTAGCACCTCACATACGTGTTTGGGATTCTCTCTTTCTGTCAGGTGTATAATAAATTATAACATAAAGGGAAAACATAAAATCAACACTCATTACTTGTCATAGCATATAAATTACCATAGGCTTGGCAAATGATCAAACCTCCACCGCTAGGCGCAAGCATTATTTATTACTATCCAAGAGGTCTTTTAAAGGGTTGTGGGTGTAGGTGTAAGATAACATTAATGGAAACAGAAATGGATGGGATACATTTAGGTGGTAACTTTAGGTGAATTTGGAGTCGAAGGGTTAGCTAATTATTTATAAGAATACACGTTGGTTTGGTTGCTAAGCCAAAGACTCGGACAAAATATACAAACTCTACAAAACTCTACACCAATCTATTTTTTTTCTTTTCTTGACTCTATGATAAACATAACATAAGCAAATGGCAGCCCGTACATTTTTTTCTATCTTTTTTTTATATACATTTTTTTCGTACACTTTTGCCCTGCCATTGCTTAAACATATAATACATCATGGGGGTTTATAGATAAAGCCCCTACACTTGAACTTTTACATACTCGATTATTTACAATCTAACTAATGACCCGAATTGAGGTGGATCAACATAACATGAAGCTTATTGAGCTCTATTGGTGGTTGATGAGGTGTCATTTTATACACTGTTTTGGGGTCATTTAACCCCCTAAATCATGTAAATATGCTCAGATTATGTGCTTAATCATTTGTTTCCAGGTTTTAGCACTTGGATGGCATTTAGAGGGAATACACATGGTTTGGGCTCATTTGGAGAAGAAACGGACAAGATTATAGACCTACATCAAATCCATGAAGAAGTATTGTTCACAAAGCGTAGAGACGACGTCGCAGGCATAAAGCGACGTCGTCGTGATCTATCCAGTGACGGCGTCAGAGATCTAGACGGCATCAGAGATCTAGCGATGGTGTCAGGACATGGCCGACTTAAAGAGGATCTAGAATCATCCACGTAGCGACAGCGTCAGGACTTCAACGCGATGTCGTCGCAGCGATATCTCGATATATACAAAACCGATTTTAGAGTTTTAAGTGTGTAACTTTGTATAACTTTTGGGAGATTTACCCTAGTCTTTATAGCAGCTTTAAAGGTCATTTTTAGGGTCTCAAAACCTTATTGTAACTACCTTCTATTTATGTTTTAATCAAGTAAGAGTGTTATTCATTAATCATTCAATATGTTTATGTATTATGTGATTAATCTATGTTCTTGCTTTATCCTTAACATGCTAGGCTCCTTTGTATTTGCTTATGATTGCATGAAAGTGGAATTGTAGATCCTATTACTGTTGCTTCTTGTTGATGAATGTGCACGTTAGGCTTTAGAAAACCAGATTTTGTCTGTATCATTGTAGACACGTCTAGGAAACGTGAGTGCATAGAAAGGATACCATCATGTAACAGTCTTCAAACTACCTTACCCCCTTATATGGTTGATCCCTCTTAAAGTATTTCACACGCATTTAATATACTCTTAGGGGCCTTGTAATAGTCTTCATACTACCTTACTTGTGTGTTGCCCTAACGAAATATTAAATAGACGGTAGGTTTGTATAATCCGTTCATAATCTAGGAAATACTTACGCAGATCATCATAAGTGTGACAAGGCAGCAAGATTAGGAGAAGCAATCTGATAAGTAATGCATGATTAAGTAAATTCATTTAGTTATCCTAAATTTATCACCAGTAGATTAGATATTAGTTTAATTAATAGTTAAACAAACCAACCTCTCAAACCATAGATTTACCTGCTTTTAAAGTTAATGCTGCTGGTTTAAACTGCTGAAAGATTACAACTGCTTGGAAAAGTTACTACTGTCAAATGGATAAAGACAAGAGAAAGGATTGAAGAACAAGAATACTTAAGAAGATAAGTATTGAGTTATTTTTGTAAAAGATATGTATAAGTTATTTGTTTAAAAGATCATGATAACTTAGAAAAGTATTGTAAGCCTTGTAGGACTCCTTGGTGTATAAAAGGAAGTCCTAGGGTATAGAATTTAATGAACCAAAACGAGTCATTGTCATAGCTTCAAGGTTCTTGTAACCCCAATACTTTTGAGTATTTGTATTTAATATATTGAGGTTGAAATTTTGATAAACTGTTTGTCTTTTATTGTTTTACTGTTTCATTGTTCTTCTTAGTATTACAAACTAGATTCTGCATAGTTTGTGATATTCTCAATCTTAACTTCTACCATAGTTGTCTTGGATCTATTCAATACAACTAAACCTTACATCAAGCTAAGGAGTTTAAGATCTGTTCATTGAGATCAACAAGTGGAATCAGAGCTTGTTGTGAAGCTTTGAATAAAAAGAAACAAACAATATATACTAGATCTATTTCTCAGTAATAAGATAGAGGCAGGAACTACTTCTACAACTCTGACTACAAGACTTCCTATCCTCAACCCAAGGGAATATGATCTCTGGTTAATGAGGATAGAACAATCCTTTCTCATGACTGATTACTCCCTCTGGGAAGTAATTCTGAATGGTAATAAAGTGTTGAAGAGAAATGTTGGAGAAGTTGAGCAGGAATATGAACCCACTTCTGCAGAAGAAAAGTAAGACAGGAGGAATGAGATGAAAGTAAGAGGAACTCTGTTTATGGCACTCCCAAATAAGGATCAACTGATGTTCCATTCATATAAAGATGCAAAATTGCTCATGGAAGCCATAAAGAAGAGGTGTGGAGGAAACAAGGAATCCAAGAAAGTTCAGAGAACTCTACTCAAGTAACAATATGAGAACTTTGCAGGATCAATTTTCGAAACAATGGATCAAACTTTTGATAGGTTGCAAAAACTTATTAGTCAGTTGGAGATTCAAGGCGAAGTTATTGCACAAGAGGACATGAACTTAAAACTGTTGAGAAGTCTTCCATCTGAATGGAAGACTCATGCTTTGATCTGGAGGAACAAAGAGGAAATAGAGACCATCAGTTTGGATGACTTGTACAACAACTTGAATATATATGGACCTGAACTTACAAGATCATCAAGTACAAGCCAAAATCCACAAAATGTGGCTTTTGTGTCCTCCAACAGCAATAGCAACACAAATGAAGCAGATAACACTGCTTATGGAGTTAGTGCTGCTCATACTCAAAGTAATCATGTTAACTCTACATCTTTAGATAACCTTAGTGATGCTGTGATCTGTGCTTTCCTAGCAAGTCAACCCAATTCTCCTCAACTTGCACGAGAGGATCTAGAACAAATTGATCCTGATGACCTAGAAGAAATATATTTACAATGGGAAATGACCATGCTGACAATTAGAGCTAGGAGAGTCATTAAGAGGACATGCAAGAAGTTAGATGTAAATGGTCCAAGAGTTGGATTTGATAGGTCTAAAGTGGAGTGCTACAATTTTCATAAAAATGGTCACTTTGCAAGAGAATGTAGAGCTCCTAGAAATTAGGAAATCAAAGGAAGAGAGAATAGTAGAAGAACTGTGATAGTGGAAACTCCCACTAAAAATGCCTAGGTTGCTCAAGATGGAATTGGAGGGTATGATTGGAGCTACCAAGCTGAAGAAGAGCAACAAACTTAGCATTTAATGGCATACTACATTCTTCAGGAAATCCTTCCAGTTCAGATTCTGAGGTAGATTCTTGTTCTAAATCATGTGTAAAAGCTTATGCTACTCTCAAAGAACATTATGATAGTTTGTCTTCAGATTACAAAAAGTCTCAATTTAATTTAGTATCTTATAAAGCAGGTTTAGAATCAGTAGAAGCTAGACTAGCTTACTATAAGAAAAAATGAGGCGGTTTGAAGGAGAGCATTAATGTTTTAAACCTTAAAGTTAAACTAAGAGATAATGCTTTAGTTGGAAAACAAAAAGAAATTGGAAAAAGCAGAAAAAGAGAGAGATGAGTTAAAACTAACATTAGAGAAGTTTTAAAATTCATCTAAATCTTTGAACAATTTGCTGGAAAGTCAAATATGTGACAAGTTTAAAATAGGACTAGGATATAATGCTACTTCACCTGCAGTAGAAAGTTTTGTGAATTCATCTGTGATATTAGAATATCAGGAGAAATAATAAGTCCAAATCATATAAGGGAATCATGCAGTCCCCACCACTTATTCAGGGAACTTCATTCCTTCAAACCTGATCTAAAGTTTTATGGATTGAAATAGTTAAAAGTGAGAATAGGATGTTCAATTACTATTGTTTACCAGTATGTAAGAAAAGTTTGAATCAAAACATGAGTCCGCTGATGTAAAAAATAATAGTGATGCAGTAGAACCTAAAACTATTAGGAAGAATAGCTCTAGACCTCCAGTCATTGAGGATTGGAATTCTGATGATGATAGTGAGGTCGAATTTATACCTAATGTTAAGGATAAAACTGTTAGACCTAGCACTGAAAAGATAAAATTTGTTAAGTCTGCTAGGGAAACAGTAGAGAAGGTAGAAACACCTAAACAAAACAAACACTATCCTAGAGGGAACCAAAGAAACTGGAACAATCTTATGTCCTAAAGACTAGGAAGTGACTTTAAAATGATTAATAAAGCTTGTTTTATTTGTGGTAGTTTTGAGCATCTTCATTATGTGTGTGATAAAAAGGTTATAAGACCAGTGTGGAACAACTCAAGTAGGGTGAATCACAAGAACTTTGCTAATAAAATGACTCACCCTCACCCTAATAGAAGATTTGTTCCACAAGCAGTATTAACCAGGTCTGGCAAAATTAATACTGCTGGTGCAAGTGTTAATACTGTTGTCAGACCAGTTAATACTGCTGGCTCAAAAACAACTGTGAATCATCCTAGACCAATATCAAATGCTTACAAAAAGGGATATTCACAAGTCACAAGGCCATTTAACAAGTATTCAGCAAACAAAAATAGTATTTTCAATAAAAAGGTTAATACTGTCAGGGTAAAAGATACTACTGCTAGGGATAGAGCAGTAGTAAGTGAAAATAAGGAAAAAGGGGTTAATGCTGTTAAGGCCTCAGCATGCTGGGTTTGGAAAGCCAAAAATAGTAGTGCATCAAATACTTTTAAGAAATATTCTTACATTGATGCACGAGGCAGATCCAAGTCTATAATGGCTTGGATCCCCAAAAGAGTCTAATTCTCTTATTTTATGTGCAGGGCAACCCACACAGAATGAGTACAAAGAAAAAGGAGTATTTGACAGTGGTTGTTCTAGGCACATGACTTGAAACAAAGCCTGATCTTACTGAGTATGAAGATTATGATGGTGGATTTGTTTCCTTTAGAGATGGTAAAGGTAAAATTTCTAAAAAAAGGTAAAATCAAAACAGGAACATTGGATTTTGATAATGTGTATTTTTGTAGAGCATTAAGTAATAACCATTCAGTGTCTGTCAAAAACTAAGACAAAAAGAACAATGTATCTTAATTACTGCAAATGAATGTCTAGATTCTTATCTTCTGACTTTAAGCTACTTGATGAATTCAAGTCTTGCTAAGAGGTCTAAAGAAAAAAAGAATACCATTTACAGTGTATGAACTAAAGATTAGTTTGTTCCCACTAAGGTTTAAACATGTCTAACTGCTAAGGCAAAATTGTGATGAATCCAAATATGGCACAGAGGCATGGGCCACAGTTAACTTCAAAAATATTGACACAGGTTAAGGGAAACCTTGTAAGGGGAGGGTTGTAGGCTTTTCTATAACAGATTTTTCAAAAATGATCATTATTATGTTGTCTTGCAGAAAGAAAAGCAACCAAACCTCCGTATGACCAAACTTATAAAACTCAATGAGCAAACCCTTACTATGCTTCAAATGTAATACTACTTTGTCCTACAAATGTTAAGAGGTTTAATGAAAAGTCCTTATTTGCCTAGTTGTCACTGATGACTGTTAGTAAATTTTCTTGGTATTCTTTTTGCCACTAAGGATGAAACTAGTGGGATCTTAAAGACTTTCATAATAGAAATAGAAAATCAACTAGACCACAAAGTAAAAGTTATCAGAAGTGACAATAGAACTGAGTTAAAAAATAGTGTAATGAATCAGTTCTGTGAAATGAAGGGTATTAAGAGGGAATTTAGTGTTGCTAGGACTCCTCAGCAGAATGGTGTTGCTGAGAGGAAAAATAGAACACTGATAGAGGCTGCAAGAACTATGTTAGTTGACTCTAATACCAACCGACACTTTTAGGCTGAAGCAGTTAATACTCTGCCTATGTGCAAAATAGGGTCTTTAGTCATTAAGCCTGCATAACAAGAACACCTTATGGAACTTTATTCGTGGAAGAACCCCTTAGATAGAATTCATGAAACCTTTGGTGTCCCTGTACCAACTAAATACCAGGGATCATCTAGGCAAGTTTGATGGAAAAGCTAATGAGGGATTTTTTGTTGGGTACTCTGTGGTTAGTAAGGCTATGAGAGTATTTAACAGAAGGACCGGGATTGTTAAAGAAACCTTAAACATTAGATTTCTTGAAAATGAGCCTAATGTGATAGGAAATGAAACCAGACTAAACAGGCTTTTTGATGTTGATGTCTGTGAACAAATCTATGAAACTATGTGCCAGTTGTTGCAGGAAATCAAACTAATGGTATTGTAGGAACTAGAGATAATATTGTTGCAGGTCAAGTTAAAAAGACGACAAAATCTGAACAAGAGTACATCCTGATACCTTTATGCATAACTGATCCATTAATCTCTCAAGGTCCTAAAGGACAGTGAAGAAGATGTTGGTATAAAGCCTACAGAAGTGAATGAAAGTAGAGCTTCTGATAAAGGTGAGGAGGATGAACAAGACACAAGAAGTGAGTTTGAAAGGCTACTTCAACAGGAAAAGCAGACTAACAGTACTAATAGTTTTAATACTGTTGTTACACCTGTTAGTGCTGCTGGACCATCTTTTACTAATGATGATCCATCATTACCAGTTAATGCTGCTGAAGCTTTTAATGCATTTAAGGATCATCTATTTGAACGATTTTTTTCCTTTTAAAAATACATTTGCTCTTCCACATGTTCAAAATGTATTTTCAATTGATGATACTGAAATTTTTGGTAATGCTTATGATGATGAAGATGTGGGTGCAGAAGCTGATCTTAACAACCTAGAAACAACCATGAATGTCAGTTTTATTCCCACAACCAAAATTGACAAGGATCATCCTAAAGACCAGATCATTGGAGACTTAAATTTAGCTATTCAAACAAGGAGAATGACCAAGATTTCTGATGAACATGCTATGGTTAGTTACATTAATAAGCAGAGGAGAACAAATCACAAAGATTATCAAAACTTCTTATTTGACTGTTTTCTCTCTCAAAAAGAACCCAAGAAAGTGATTCAAGCTTTGGCAGATCCAAGTTGGGTAGAGGCAATCAGAAGAGGATCTTCTGCAATTTAAACATCAAAAGGTTTGGACGTCTGGTGTATTTACTAATGGCAATGGGACAATTGAAAACCAAATGGTCTTTAAAAATAAGAAATAAGAAGAGGAATTGTAGCCAGAAACATAGGAGCAAGGACTGGAGTTGCGCAAGGGTTTTACTCAAGAAGAAGGATTGATTATGCATAAGGTTTTTTGCTCCTGTTGCTTCAGGATAGAAGCAATCAGGTTATTTATTTGGCCTATGCATCCAAATTTATGGGGTATTATGTACCGGATGGATGTAAAGAGTTGCTTTTTTTATATGGTACTATTGAAGAGGAGGTATATGTGTGTCAACCTCCTGGTTTTGAAGATCCACATTTCCCTAACAAAGTGTATAAGGTAAGAAAAAGCTTTATATGGTCTACATCAAGCTCCAATAGCCTGTTAATGAGACCTGTCTACTGACGTAATTGAAAATGGCTTATAGAAAAGGCGCCATCGATAAGACTTTTTATCAAGAAAGTACCAAGTAAATCTTGTTAGTACAGGTGTAAAGTTGAAGAATCATCTTTGGGTCCACAAAGAAGTCTTTATGGGTGAGTTTAAAGGTTTGATGCACAAGAGATTCCAGATGAGTTCTATGGGGGAACTCACTTTCTTCTTAGGATTACAAGTACAACAGAAGGAGGATGGAATCTTCATTAGCCAAGACAAATATGTGGCTGAAATATTGAAGAAGTTTGATTTTGCCACTGTGAAGACAACAAGCACTCCAATAGAGACTAATAAGGCATTGGTTAAGGATGAAGAAGCTGAAGCTGTAGATGTTCATTTATACAGATCAATGATTGGATCATTGATGTACTTAACAGCTTCTAGGCCTGACATAATGTTTGCTGTTTGTGCTTGTGCAAGGTTCCAAGTTACACCAAAGACTTCACATATTCATGCTGTGAAGAGAATTTTTAGATACTTGAAAGGTCAACCTAAATTGGGCCTTTGGTATTTGGGGAGGGGGGGGGGGGCTTCTGGGGGGGGGGGGGGGGGGGGGGGGGGGGGGGGGGGAGATTCACCATTTGACTTGGAGGCTTTTTCTGATAGTGATTATGCTGGAGCTAGCTTAGACAGGAAATCCACAACAGGAGGTTGTCAATTTCTTAGAAGAAGATTGATTTCATGGCAATGCAAGAAGCAGACTATAGTTGCCAACTCTACTACTGAGGCAGAGTATGTTGCTGCTGCTAATTGCTGTGGACAGGTGTTATGGATTCAAAATCAAATGCTTGATTATGGATTCAACTTCATGAACACCAAGATTTACATTGATAATGAAAGCACCATTTGTATTGTGAAGAATCCAGTGTTTCACTCTAAAACCAAGCACATAGAGATTAGGCACCATTTCATCAGAGGTAATATTGATATTGATGATGGAAATGCTTTTTGTAATGAAATTAAAGTTAATGCTGGTAACTCAAACTTAATGTTGTTAGCTTTAGGTTAATACTCCTGGTATACATTAATGCTGCTAAGCTTAAGTTGATGCTGTTGAGTTACTGCTGTTAGGTTACTTACTACTGTTAGGCATAAGTTAATGCTGTTAGGCAAAATTTAATATTGCTAGGCTAAACATAGTGCTGTCAGTTTAAGTTAATGCTGTTAGGCAAAATTTAATATTGCTAGGCTAAACATAGTGCTGTCAGTTTAAGTTAATGCTGTTGAGGGTGATTTTATAAATACTTTGATTCAGGGTTTCATTCGATTTCAATCATTCAAACACTTTCTATACATAAACCCTAACTCAATTTCATCTTTAATCATCAAAATACAAAACAATGTCAACCCTAACTTTTGCTGACACTCACAACATGGTCGCATTCTTGGAAAAACCTGTTGAAAGTAATGGGTTTCATGAAATTATTAATTTTCTGAATACTAACCAAATTTGTTATGCTTTAACTGTCAATCCTACTATCTATACATCTTGCATTGAATAGTTCTGGGCAACAGCAAAGGTAAAGATGGTTAATGGAGAACGTCAGTTACAAGCCCTAGTTGATAAGAAGACGGTGATCATCACAAAGACAAGTATTAGAAGTGATCTTAACTTACAAGATGTAGGTGGTAATGATTGTTTGCCAACTGATACTATCTTTAAAGAACTGGCGAGGATAGGGTATGAAAAACCTTCTCTGAAACTTACATTCTATAAAGCTTTATTTTCTCCACAATGGAAGTTTTTGATTCATACCATTACGTAATGCCTTAGTGCTAAGACCACTACATGGAATGAATTCAGTAGCACTATGGCCTCTGCAATCATATGCTTGGCCACAAACCAACAATTTAACCTGTTTAAGTATATTTTTGCTGCTATGGTAAATCACTTAAAGGGATGGGTTAAATTTCTGATGTATCCATGATTTGTACAAGTATTTATTAATTAACAGCTTGGTGATATGTCACATTACAAGAAGACTTATGTCACCCCTCATAGATAAAGAAAATCTTTACCAGCATGAAGAGAGAAGGAAATTTTTTTTCTAGGAGAGTAACACCCCTGTTTGCAACAATGATGGTTTAAGCTAATCAAGAAGAGGGTGTAGATTTACACATTCCTACTGATTTTCAACAGACACCCATTACTACTCAACCATCTACATCTAAACCCTAGAAGAAACAGTCTAGAAGGAAGCTGAGAAAGGACATTGGGGTTTCTCAATCTAGTGCTTCTACAGAACCTATGAATGAAAAGGAGACAAATGAGGAGTCTGTTCCTAAACATTCCTATGATCTATCTTAAAGTGGTGAGGATAGAATGAAACTTCATGAATTGATGAACCTTTGTACCAAATTATTTGATAGAGTTCTTGCCTTGGAGACTATAAAGACAACTCAAGCTTTGGAGATAGCTAGTTTGAAAAGTAGGGTGAAGCAGCTTGAGAAGAAGGCCAGCAAGAGAACTCATAAGTTCAAAAGATTGTACAGGGTTGGTAGCACAAGGAGAGTAGAATCCTCAAATGATGAAGGTTTGGGTGCTCATGAGGATGCATCCAAATAGGGGAGGAGTATTGAAGACATTGACAAGGATGCTGAAGTTTCTTTAGTTGATGAAACTCAAGGGAGGTCAGATGATACATAAATGTTTGACATAGATACTCTTATTGGTGATGAAGTTTTTGCTAAAAATGATATGACTGAAAAAGAGCATGATGTGATTCCTAAAGAGGTTAGTGCTGCTAAAATACTTACTACTGCTGGTATTAAAATTCTAGTTAGTACTGTTGCTCCCTCTACTATTGCCGTAACTGAAGTAGAGATTACCTTAGCTCAAACATTGGCTGATTTGAAGAGTGCAAAATCTAAGGTTGTGATACAAGAGCCAGTACAGAGTATAGTCACAACAACACCTTTAACAATTCTCAAAGCTAAAGGCGTTACATTTAGAGATGCTAGTGAAACCACAACAAGAACACCATCATCAGTATCTTCTTCAAGCATTAAGGATAAAGGGAAAGCTAAGATGGTTGAACCTGAAGTTCCTTTGATTAAAAAGGATCAAATAAGGCTTGATGAAGAGCTTGCAAGAAGGCTAGATGCTAAAGAACAAGAAGCAGCAAGGCTTGAAAGAGAGAATGTTGAATTACAAGAACAAGCCACTTTAGCAAAAGTTGAAGAATGGGACAATGTGCAAGCTATGATGGATGCTGACTTTGAGTTGTGTAAAAGATTACAGGAGCAAGAGCAAGGTGAATTGACTATTGAAGAAAAGTCAAAATTGTTTATGGAACTAATGAATGAAAGGAAGAGACACTTTGCTAAGTTAAGAGCAGAAGAAAAGAGAAGAAAGCCACTAACAAAAGGTCAGAGAAGGAATCAAATGTGCACTTATTTAAAGAATATGAGAGGATTTAGTCATAACCAGTTGAAGAATAAGAGTTATGAAGAAATCCAAAAGGCTTTTGATAAGACAATAGGTTAGATAAACAATTTTAAACCCATGGATTCTAAAGAAGTAAAAAGCAGTGAAAAGAAAGCTGAAGGCAGCAAAAAGAAATCAATTGGTAAGAAAAGAGCAGGGAATGAGCAGAAACAAGAATCTTCCAAAAGACAAAGAAAGAAGGATGATAAAGCGACAGATGAGCATGAAGAAGCTAAAGAAGATGATAAAGCTGAGATGAAAAAGCATATGGAGACAGTTCAAGATAAAGAGGAAATAGCAATTGATGCTATACCTCTAGCTACCAAACCTCCAATGATTATTGAATATAAGATTGTTAAAGAAGGACAGAAGGGATTCTATAACTTGATAAGAGCTTATGGAAGTTCAAAAAGGTATTCATCAATGATTAAGATGCTTCAAAACATTGATAGAGAAGATTTAAAGACTCTCTGGAAGTTGGTGAAAGCTAAACATGGGAATACAAGGCCAGAGAGGATGATTATGAAAGAGTGTTTTGGGGTGATCTAAAAGTAATGTTTAAACCTGACATAAAGAGTGAAGTATGGAGGAGTCTACAGGGATACAAAGTGACTGTTTAGAAGCTGTTTGATTCCTGTGGAGTGCACTTTGTAAGATTTAAAAATCTTCATATATTTATGTTAGTTGAGAAGAGATATCCCCTCACACCAATAACATTCACAAATATGCTCAACAAGAAACTTCAAGCTGATCATTGGAATGAGATGTGCTATCAACTACTCAAGCTCATGACAAAGCAGGAAAAGGGTCAATGAAGTATTTGAATACATCCTCCTGATAGTGATGAAGACTTTTTAATGAAGAAACTTGAAGATTCAGAAGATGAACAACAAGTTTAGGGGAGGATTGTTGGGTTTAAAAGACTTCAAGATGATTCTTAGAGTTACTACTGCTCAGGTATATATTAGTGCTGTCAAGCATAACTTAGTGCTGCTGGTAATACTAATAAAGTTTATGCTAAGTAGTTAGTACTGGTAGTATAAAGTTACTACTTCTAGTTACTATTGTTAGTATAATTAGTACTGTTAGTACTAGAGTTAGTACTACTAGTGTATGTTAGTACTGCTAGAGTAAACTTATAAGTAGTTAATGCTGCTTGTGCTCAGTTACAACTGCTGGAAGGATTAATACTGTCAAATGAATAAAGACAAGAGAACGGATTAGAGAACAAGAATACTTACGAAGATAAGTATTGAGTTATTTTTGTAAAAGATATGTATAAGTTATTTGTTTAAAAGATCATGATAACTTAGGAAAGTATTGTAAGCCTTGTAGGACTCCTTGGTGTATAAAAGGAGGTCCTAGGTATAGAATTTAATGTACCAAAAACGAGTCATTGTCAAAGCTTCAAGGTTGTAAACCCTAACACTATCCAAGAGTGTTCGTATTAATATATTGAAACTTATTGTTTTGGATGTAATTATGTTTATCATACACACATTACTATTATTCATCTTAGTGGTATAAACTAGATTCCGCATAGTTTATATCATACTCTCAAAGTTTCAATCTTAGTACCTTTGGATTTATCCAAGGATACTAAACCTTACATCAAGCTAAGGAGTTTAAGATCTGTTCATTGGGATCAACAACATTTTTTTTCTTTTTGCCGACCTCAAGTGGATCTGATAATCATGTTAAAAATAGGGTTAACTAGAGTATGGATGATGATCATGATCTAAAGGTGTGTGGTTTACAAACATATGATGTGTAGTTTACATAGTTGTTTTTATAAGTAAGTAAAGAGTCTAATAATTTGTTTTTTTTTTGAAATAAGTACACTAAGAAAATGGAATTTGATGATGGTGCAAATTTGAATGTTAATGCCGAAAGTTTACGATCAATATATAAAGACATATTTGACTCGCTGACTAAAGATGAGGTAATATATCCATGTTTTTGTGATCATGTATCAATTTACGCAAACAGAATTTATGGCTCGTGAACCTGTATTTTTTCAGGCAGTAAAGGAACAAGGCATGGCATTGAAGAATTTGATAGATGAAGAGGAACAAGATGTGGCATTGGAGAATTTGGTGGATGTGGAGGAACAAGATCTTGTGGCAGTGGATGGTCTTATGGATATGATTGATTTTGAGCCTCCTAATACGTTATAAATATGTTGAACATATAATCTTAAGAGAAAACTACAATTTTGGTCTACTATCTTTACCGGGTATAACACTTTTGGTCTATTTTTTTAAAAATTTGCGGGTTTAAGCCAAAACCCGAGTATCCATTTCACATTTGAGCCAAATCAGACAATTTCGTTAAATCTGATTTGGCTCAAATGTGAAATGGATACTCGGGTTTTGGCTTAAACCCGCAAATTTTTAAAAAAATGGACCAAAAGTGTTATACCCGGTAAAGATAGTGGACCAAAATTGTAGTTTTCTCTAATCTTAACTATAACTTTTTAATTTAAATAATCGAATGAGTTTCTCCTAGTTTTGTATTAATATAAAATGCATAATCAATTGCACACTCAATCTATGAAGAATGCACATACTGTTCAAGGATACGATGATGGTGAAATTATGTAATAAATGATTACTGACTCTAAGGCATAAAATGTACTAACATTTATTCTTAACTATTTAATTTTGTGGTTCAAAAAACATATGAGTAATCTTTTTTATTTAAATATTCTAATCGTTTTTGTCTTAATTTTTTGTAAATATAGGAAATACATAATCAGTTGGACACTCTTTCTAAGAAGAATACAAATTTTGTTTAAAGGTGCGATGATGCTAAGGTTACTCATACTTAACTTAAGTTTATCTTTATAAGTTATTTTTCAGAACACATATCAAGTTGCAAATTCATCGTTGGCCACATAAACAACAATAAATATTGAAATCAAGAAAGCAAACGCCACACTTGCATCAACAATTTGAGCATATCCACTATCTTTTTATTTAATTCTCGATATATCTCATAAACTATGATGATATTTAAATAAATAAAAATCCAACTGTATTTATAATACCGTCTACCTAATGCCCAAGTCTGGCTAAATGGTTTATGTGTGTTATGTTTTATCTTTTACGGGTAATACGGGTTACGCTTAAGGATTTGACTAGAAATGTAATGACCGGTTGACTCTTAAGAGTCATCAAAAGTGTTTCTATAACCTCCTAAGTTGCTGATTCAAAAGGTGGTATTATTTTTAATAAAATATACTTATTTGTAATCATATTTAGCAAATACAGAGTACCTCTACACATGCACTAAAAAATCCGTTTAATAATATGCTTAGCCCGCCCATTTTGCCATCTTTATTTGGATCCAAAAACTCATGTTTTATTAAATAGTCATAATCATGCAATATATTTCCCATTATGATTAACAAGTGAACAAATGCACAAGATACAATTCAGCCTTTGCATAAGCTTCCTCCAAGTTTAATCCTCATTCTTTTGTTACTATTTAGGTGAGAAGGTATTCACATCATGAGAAAAAAATATTTAAAATGAGATGGGAGGAAGCTGCAAAGGAGGATGATCAAGATTATACAACTGACCTTTGGGAAAAAGTTGACTGAAATACTCTTATTTTTAAATAGCAAATGATTCGACCATGAACGGCCTCTTGGGATCACTTCAGGCTCCTTACTCCACCAACGATATCTCTGAGATGAAGAGCTCTAGAATCCAGATCTACAAACGGTAAATGTATAATTCAAATTACAAACAAATTGTTGAAATATCTTGACAAGTATTTGCATAAAAACACTAACCTTGAAACACAAAATAAATTCACACAACGAATATGATGTAACAAAGTTGGGATTTTTTCAATGTGTTGTGGTGCTTATCCTTATGCTTTAAGTTAACATTTTTAATGGCAGCGTATAACTCGCACCAGATGTGTTCTCCCAAAGGAAAATCAATCCAAGCTTCCAGATTATCAACCATCCTAAGAAATACATAATCAACGACATATCCTAATCCACGACCCATGAATATAACTTCCAAATATAACAAAAGACAAACTCGTATTGTCTCTTCATCTCACGGTTTGGTAAAACGCTCTGCATCCTCAATCACAGATAAAACATCTATGTTTTTAACATACTCTCCTACCTTTTCCGAAAATACTCGATCACGAAAATTGACATCACTATCCCAAAACTTACGGAAACTAAGCAACCCAAATTTAAATCCAGTTATGAGGCAAAATTCACGACGACCAAAGTGAAGCATATGTCCATTAACATTCTAAATGAGTGGTAAATCATAGTGATCATTATCGGAAACCTTTTGCTTCTGAAGCATATAATGGATGAGACCCTCCGCTTTTCAACATAAGTTAAATCCAACCATCGCCCGAAGCATGTTGACCTAAACAATACATACCGGTCCAAACCTAGTCTATCTTTCATTAATGGAAAGTAATGGAGTTTGCTACTAACGTGTACTCTCTCATGATATTCCTAAATTAACAAAAAAATACAAGACCAAAATAAGCAGACTAAAATTAGCAAACCAAAATAAGCAGACCAAAAGCCACATATGTACAAAATAAGCAGACCAGAATAAGCAAACCAAAAGACACATACATTAAAAATAAGAAAAACAAAATAAGCAGACCAAAAAAACATATGTACAAAATACGTAGACAAAAAGCTGACAAGATTATAAAAAAATACAATAACCCTTAAAGAGCCAGGACGTCTAAAAACCTAAAGAGATTATACATCTTAAAGAGCTTATACATCTATACAAAATAAGCAGACAAAAATCCACATATGTACAAAATAAGCAGACAAAATGCTGATAAGATTACCAAAATAAAATGACCCTTACAGAGCGTATACATCCAAAAAATAATAGAGATTACACATCTAAAAAGATGATAAGCTAACCCTAAAAGCTTAAGTTTAGCCTTAATGCTTAAATTTATCCTTAACACACCATAAGCAAATTGAAAACAATAACAAAAACATATACTCCCTCTGTCCTAAAATTATTGTCCCCTGACAAAAAACACACAGTTTAAGAAAAGTGTATTAATTAGCGTTTTCTCTTTCTTACTTTTTAATAGAATAACAGTTTTACCCTTAGCTAATTAATTAAGATCTTCTTTAAAGTTTGTAATAATAATTTCAAACAAGGGTAAAAATAGTAAACTTGATCTAACTTCCCAATCTATTTTTAGTAGTAGACAATTAAATTGGGACATCTCAAAAAGAAAACATGAACAATAAAAATGGGACTGGGGGAGTATCTTTATCAGCAAAACAAAGAAACACACCAATGGTTTCATGCGGAATTGAAGAAAGAGAGTGTGTGGATCTGTGTGTGTTTTTTTATCTATGTTCTTACTCTAAAAAATTAAAATTATAAGTAAATAAAACTGAATCAAACAAAATCAAAAAGTGGACTTGTGTAATGATAGCTCCTAATTTATACATGTTTTAGCTATCAAATTCTCATGATAATTCACCTTTTTGCCTTATTTTGATGTTATATAATGCTAATTTAGTGTAAATGTCTATTTTAGTATTTATTTGGAGCAAATATGAATTATCGTCTAAAAGACCAGAAAACGAGTGATTTCAGCCAAAGAAAAACCAAAAGCAAATTTCAAGATCAATCACACGCCGTATGCCATCTCTATGCACACGGCGCGTGAGCTCTCGATAACGTTTATTGTCCAAGACCTGAAGACCCATACGACGCACGCCCAATCCATGCATACGTCATATGGGAATAAAGAGATAAGATCATGGAGGCATTTATCTAGAGGCACACATCGTATGTCATAAGGAAGCATACGCCGTGTAGGAACCGAACCCTAAGGCTAGTTACCTATAAATACTACATTTTATCCACCTTTTATACACGCTTAAAAACCTTAATAAGGTTGGAAGAATTTGGAGGCTAAAGAACAAGGAGGAAGACCCCAAGTGTGAAGGTTTTACATCGAATAATCTTTGATTATCAGATCTACATAATGGTTTCGATTATCTTGTTTACTTTGAATAACCTTTTATTATCTTTTGTTATTAGAGGCTAAGCTTTTTGTGCTTGCCTTGCTATGAACCTATTTTAATTTAATGATTGAAGTTCTTTAGTTTATTCTATCGTGTCGTGGATGATTTATGTATTGGTAAAGGCTTATGTCCTTGCATAAACCATGGCTATTGTTGCTTAGTATACGAATCTAGTGAAACACACCTATACAAACCATTAACTTTTATGGCACATTAGTTAAGGGCGGTGCCTGGTTAAAAGTGATAGATAATAAGGTTTAAGATTTAGAAGCGGTAGTAGTGTGACTGATAACCCGATCGGGTAGTAGTTGATGACATCAAATAACATCTATTTTATAGCATCATTTATCCCATCTCTATTGCTCGTTTTACATTCTATTATATAAGAATTGGTACTTAATTGATTATATTTATTAATTGTAGTAATTATTGAGCATTTGGTAAAAGTTAGCTAAAAGGCACGCATTTTGGAGCACAAACGAAGAGTTCAAGAAAGTTTACTGATTCTGACAACCTATACGCCATATCATTCTAGAAGCATACGTCGTATCCAAGACTTTGATGAATTAAAAGACCATTGCCTGACTTTGAAGAATACGTCGTATCAACCTCAACGATACAATATATATAATACTTTGGTCAACGAAGAAGAACCAACTGGTTTTACCTCAATACGCCGTATCCAGCAAGAAGATACGGCGTATCTATGCCCTAACTTCACAAGACATCCATGACGAGGAGAGCTATACGCCGTATCTAGAAGAACCTATACGCCGTATGTAGTGATGGTCTATGAATATTCTAGAATATAATAATCGTAGAGCCCATGCCAAGTTATCCTAATACGCTATATTGAACCCTTTTAATACAGCATATCGACCTTTTTCTAGAGCTTATAATAAGAAAACCCTAAACTTGGTTTTCAGTATGCTTTTAACCACCACGTTCAATTCTCAGAAGATTTAAGAAGCCAAGAAGGTTCTGCAAAGTGCTCCAATCCATAGGAAAACCCTAGTAATCTCTACACTCTATATACGCGTTTGTTTTAATGTACTTAAATTGTTTGTCTATGAATTCGTATATTGTTGCAATGACTATCGGCTAATACCTTTAGGTGTTAGTCATGTTTATGATAATTTAATGTTTGGTTTGTTTATATTGATCGTTTACTCATTCGTTGCATGTTATTTATGTTTATCACTTCATACTCATTTATGTGCTTAAGTACGTGTTTAACCTATCATTCAACTGGATCTAGGAATACAAATATCGCGTTAGCTAGAGTCCGGGATAGAACTACATACAACCGTTTATATATCTAGATTAATAGGATCACAAATATTGACATGTCTCTGCCTTTGGTCAAATGAATAGGTAGACTAAGCGGTGACTTAGGATTACACATAACGTTCTGTTTCTTTGGGTAAAGATTTGGATAGTGAACTACTAGTATATAAATAGTCTTTAAGCAATAAGTTAGTAAAGCCTCAATGAGCTAGGTTTCGATAGAATCACCAATATTGTTTCCTAGATAGATTATAATCAACTAGGAACACTTTATGCAGGTTTAGGTTAATCGTGACAGGATTAACTAGAATACAAACCTACAGTTTAGGTCTAAGTTGAATTAACATAGGATAATTTAGGACTAACATAGATAACTAAAATACTAATAGATTTAAGTATTAACACTCGCTCTTAGTGATCGACACCCTACTTACCAATGAACCAATGATTGATCGGGTATACTGCCCGTTAGTGTTAGTTAATAGGTAAAGTCGACAAAATACAAATAGTAAAACTTGATAATAAACATTACCTATGCACAATGACACATCAAGTTTTTGGTGCCACTATCAAGGAGTGAGTTTGTTTAATTCTTGTTTTTTAGTATTTTTCATTTAGTGCAATTTAGTTTGTAATTATGTATTTTATTTGTTTGTATTAGTGTATTTTAATTAGTTTGCATTATATATTTAGCATATTTGTTTGTTTGTTTGTTTTTCTGCATTTGTAATTCCTGTTGTTTTCTATCTGTTCTAATACTGAATACGGCGTATTCATATCTTTGAATACGGCGTATTCATCTCTTTGAATACGGCGTATCACTTTTTCAAAACCTATATAGCGTATTCGACATCAAAATCAATACGGCGTATTCAGTTTACTGGATACGGCATATCGATTATCTGATACAGCAGCAATTTTATCATTTATTTTATCTATCTGTTTGACCATTTTATCTGTGTTCCTAGCAACAAAAATTTCTACAAGAAAATGGACAATCCATATATGACTATGGAAGAATATATTTAGTATGAAACTGAGAAAGCTGTTATAAACAATCAAGTGTATAACTGGGAAACTGCTAGGTAGGGTAAGATCTGGTATATTGAGGATATTAGCTACCTCAGATTTTTTGAAACAAAATTCTCAACTATAGTTTATAATGATGCATTAAAATCTGAATTAGAGTTCTTAGCTGAACCCACGGTAAGTTCTCAGCATGTCAATGAAGTTAATTGGAAAAATGAAACATCATTGCCCGAATGTGATTATGAAGAATGCAATTTTATATCACAAAGAAAAACTTTAAAGAAATGATTTTCTAAAAAATAAAAATTCAACATCTTAAGTATTGATAAAGATCTGTTTTCTTATGAAATTTCTTCTGATAATAATTTACAAACTGATAAGGGCAATGATAATGATAAAACAGGTATCTAGTAGTTTTCAGGAGATATTTTTGTGGAACCGTTCCGTAATGTAATAAATACCGATGTTGATACCTATGCACATGTGTTAAACGAAATTAGGGAAACATGTCATGATACAATTAATAAGTTTTTCACAATTGAAAATTTTATCAAAGAATTAAATATCAATATCATGATTTGGAATTATTTTAAAGAAGGAATGCTAATTAATCATTTTAAAATTTTATATGTGCCATTTGGCATCCTCTTCGACCCCAAGTTGTTTTATAAGGATGGACAAAGCTGAAAGAAGTCTAACTTACGGACTTTTCTGTAAACAAAAGTGCTTGCCGGCAACCCAAAATGTATTTTCAATTTTGTTATCAAGTCTGTCTTCCTACGTTATCGATACGGCGTATCCAATTCAATGGATACGGTGTATTGATCCAACTTGGATGTTATCCTTTTATTTTCCTGAACTTTAAAACATTATTGTCAGACTTGTCAATACGGTGTATTCAGATTTATGGATACAACGTATTTGACCTATGACCTATACTTATATACTTTCATATAAGTTTCAATACGGCGTATCCTGAAATATGGATACGGTGTATCGACTTCCTGTACATTATTTGTTTTTAGTTTTTGTTCTAAAATCGACGTTTATTTGGAGATAGAATTTCTATTGTTTTCTGAATATTAATACAGGAACTTATAGAACATAAATGACGAATTTTGTGTGTACATATTATCTGGAATATTATGTGTGTTGTAGTCATGCGGGAATTCAGACGCTTTTACAACACACATTCTTGCTCATATACGCATAATGGAGGATCATACCGAGCAAATCTAAGGGGAGTGTTCTGTTCTAATTCTTTATTTTCTTGTTTTTCATGTTATATTTATACAACATGGGCGTTGTATATCTCAAGTGAGGGGAGGAGAATTAAAACACTACTTGTCCTTATTTTTACCATAATATGCCTAATTTATGCTTAAATTTATTTTTTTAGCATATTTGGGTGACGTTATTAGTTGCATGACCCACACACATAACCCTTATTTTCATATTGTAAGGATTAAGCCTATTCCGTTTCCTAATTTTTACCCAAAATTCCACAAATATATGAACCGGTGACTGTAGTAAACTTTAGAACTTGGCTTGGTATACTATTTGAGACCACCATAATAAGTATTATTTTTATAATTGGAGTGACCTTTCTAAATTGGTAAATTTCTAGAATTACACCAAAAAGCCTATACATATTGTGATATTAACTAACTACACTGGTTAGTTAACCTCCGTATAAACCCCTTTTGTTTACTCTCATCATTAGAGTAAGATACCCCTAGAAAAACCTTCTGAGCCATTCTTTTCGTTTGTTACACCACCAAAAATTTGTTTCATTACACCTATACACCTTAGCCTACCCTATAGATTAAGTCCTTAATCGGTTAGTATTTGCTTTAGTGTAAAAGTGTGTATTTCCTGTGTTCGTGTACGTATTTTCTATCTTTGGTTAGGTCGGGAATTACACAATGCAATGGGAATGTGAAAGTAGTGTATTTTTATATTTCGTGTGTTTTACTACTTTCACTATTATTTTTATTTCTGAGTATTGAGCATTATAGAAATATTATCCGGATTTATTATTATCGTGAAGTGGTGAAATTTTTACACCTTTATTTCATTTTAGTTTATGTTTAAAAAAAATCAAAAAAAACAAAAAAATGTAAGAGAGAGAAAAAAGGAGAGGTTTGTGAGATAATCGATTCGTCTAAACTTAACCGATTTTATTATTTATGAGATAATCAATTATTCGTTGGTACGTATTATAAACCAACGATGTAAAGTTTTGTTGTATATTATTTTAAGTTGGAATCCAAATATAAACCAACTATGTATTTTTTGTATAAAGTGGTAGATATCACCACTATTGTTGTATATTATATTATATATGATTAGGAGTTGGTCGTTATGGGAATGCCAACTATGGTTTTTTTAAAGATGATCAAGGCATCTATGAGTCTAACTCTTGTCTACTAAAGCTTGTGTTTTCCGTGTCAAAGCATGAGTTAGTCTATGATTTGTGTCTTTTTCATGGGTATGGTCGGGAAAGTAGCTCGCAACATTGTTATTTATTTGTTTGGACGTAATCTATTTGTTTTGTTATTATATATTACACCAATTATAAATGTTTCCCATGCCTAATCCCTACCCTATATTGTTCTTTATCCTAAACTTTGGTTTACTCAAATGAGGGAGTGAGCAATCACATAAGTCTCATTCATGGATTTGAATATGTATGTGTGGTTTTGTCGCCCTTGTTGGTGTATTACTATTGGTGAAGATTACTAGTCCTATTGATGTGTGTTTTCCAAGCTTTAAATTTATAATACTAGAGATACCGATTTTACTAAAAACACAACACTCAAGAAGTATACCCGTTCGTATATAGTATAGCTGTAGGTAAGTCTAGGTCGTTCCACAGAAATTGAAGTTTTCACAGTTTGTAATTAAGGTTCTAAGGTTAATAAGATTGTCACAGATCAAATTAACCAAAACGTATATAAATTGACTATTGCAAAGAAAGCAATAAAAGGATGATTCAATCAAATGATTAAGGTATGTTTGTTTAGGCAATGATCACTTGGATAATGATGTATTTGGAATAGTGTTTATAAGTTTAGAAAATAGAGTTATCACAAGTTATAAATCCTTTCGGCCTTTAAATATAACTAGTGATTATATTGATTAATAACAACAAATCCTTTCGGCCTTTATAAGTTATTATAACCAATATATTAGGTGGAATGATAAAACATAAGTTTATAAGTATCCTTTCGGCCTTTACACTTAGAAAATCATGTTTAACCATTTCAATAAACACATATCCAAACGCTCCATATCAAAGATCACAATATGCCCAAACAAACATAAGATTACTACTCCATGATCAGAGTAACAAAACACATAACATTCATCATGGATTCAACAAAGATTATATTCAAAAGAGTAACAAGATTCATACCAATTTCAAGAGCAAAGTATGGTGATTTCACAAGAATTTCCCAAGAACACTTTATCATATTCAAAGAAAAATCCGGAAACAGTGAACAATTTTGTCACAATTGCTTATAGATTCGAAATAACACTACAACTATGCCTCTTTGATGGATCAAAACCTAAGAACAATGATGAACTTCAACCAAGACTATCTAACTTCTTCAAGAACTTTGATTCTAATGGTGGTGATGATTTGTGTTATCAAGGTGGTTTGGATCAAAGGTTCTCAAGTCTTTATCACCAAAAACACCCACTTGAAGTGTTCTAAACGAATGGGGAATTGTGTGTGAGAGTTGTGTTAGATATGAGAGGTAAAGGGGCCTTATATAGGCTGTTTCGAGGGCCAAGTGTGGCGCACTTACAAATAAGTGTGGCGCACTTGAGGTGTAAATGTTGTCCCAATTAATGACATTAAATTCTTTTAAATTCGAACAGAAGTGTGCCGCACTTTTTTAGAAGTGCGCCGCACATTTAGTACTTTCAACACTTGGTCTTTCGCATGGTTGTATACAACTGAATTCTCTTCGCGTGGCCGCTTGAATCAACTAAAACGGAGTTCGTATGACCGAGTTATGATCAAAACAGCGAACAAGGCTAATTAGACAGAAAGTGCGCTGGTTTTTGGGCAAGTTTGGTACACTTTTGGTATTTTCAGCAAGTGGCCTTTCCAAAGTTGTAGATAATTGAATTCTCTTTCCGTGGCCGCTTAAATCAACTCAATCCGAGTTCGTATGCTCCAGTTATGGCCAAAACAGTGAACAGGTGTCGGGGGATCTTTATCTTGAGTTTACTTATTCGTTTAAGCTTCTTATCTTTGTGTATTCTTTCGTTTTCTTCCACGACACAGACCTAGAACATATAATAGCAAATATACTTGATTAAGTACCAAAAATTCACGAGAAATGATTAAATAAATGCAAATAACACCGCCGAAAACATGTATAATTTAGGCGTTATCACCTATTCTTTAGCTTATTCGAGTTAAGGAGTGAGCAATCACAAGTGTCGTAGGCATGGATTTGGTCGTTCATTTGTGGTTTTCTCGCCTTTTCTTGAGTATTGGTATTGATAGAGATTAAAAATAATGATCAACCCTTAAACCTTATCATATTAACCTAATTTACCTTTTTAGACTTGTTACTCCTTAGCTTTAGTAGTGAAGATGTGTATCCTTGCAAGCTTATGATAGAATACTCATTACGACCGAGCAATTGAGCGAATTACTAAATGTTATCACACAGATTAGTTGAGTGATTTGAGTGTTTTTATTTCCTATTTCGTGAGGTGTTTGGTTGTGTGCTAGTAATTGAATAAAAATGCTTAAAGGAAAAATCTCAAACATTCGTTTGGATACATTTTCATAAGAAAATTCTAAAGTCTACTTAAGGACAAGTAGGATTCAAGTGAGGGGATATTTGATCACATCAAATAACGTCTATTTTATGCATTATTTATCCCATCTGTATTGCCCGTTTTACATTCTTTTATATAAGAATCGGTACTTAATTGATTATATTTATTAATTGCAGTAATTATCGAGCATTTGGTAAAAGTTAGCTAAAAGGCACGCATTTTGGAGCACAAATGAAGAGTTCAAGAAAGTCTACTGATTCTGACAACCTATACGCCGTATCATTCTAGAAGCATACACCGTATCTAATACTTTAACAAATCGAAAGACCATTGCCCGACTTTGAAGAATACGTCGTATCCACATCAATGATATGCCGTATATAATACTTTGGCCAACGAAGAAGAACCAACTGGTTTTAACTCAATACGTCGTATCCAGCAAGAAGATACGGTGTATCCGTGCCCTAACTTCACAATACATCAATGACGAGAAGAGAGCTATACGCCTTATCCAGAAGAACCCATATACCATATGCTGTGACGGTCAATGAATATTCTAGAATATAATAATCATAGAGCCTACGCCAAGTTACCCTAATACGCCGTAATGAACCCTTTCAATACGGCGTATCGACCTTTTTTCCAGAGCTTATAAATAGAAAACCCTAAACTCGATTTTTAGTATGCCTTTAACCACCATGTTCGATTCTCAGAAGATGTAAGAAGCCAAGAAGGTTCTGTAAAGTGCTCCAATCTATAAGAAAACCCTTGTAATCTCTATACTCTATATACGCATTCGGTTTTATGTACTTTAATCGTTCGTCTATGAATTCATATATTTTTTCAATGACTATCGACTAATACCTTTAGGTATTAGCCATGTTTATGATAATTTAATGTTTGGTTTGTTTATATTGATTGTTTACTCATTCGTTGCATGTTAATTGTGTTTATCACTTCATACTCGTTTATGTGCTTAAGTATGTGTTTAACCTATCATTCAACTAAATCCAGGAATACAAATATTGCGTTAGCTAGACTCCTAGATAGAACTATATACAACCGTTTATATATCTAGATTAATAGGATCACAATATTGACTTGTCTCTGCCTTTGGTTAAGTGAATAGGTAGACTAAGTGGTGACTTAGGATTACACATAACATTCTGTTTTCTTGGGTAAAGATTTAGACAGTGGACTACTAGTATATAAATAGCCGTTAAGCAATAAGTTAGTAAAGCTTCAATGAGCTAGGTTTCAATATAATTACCAATATTGTCTCCTAGATAGATTATAATCAACCGTGAACATTTTATGCAGGTTTAGGTTAATTGTGACAGGATTAACTAGAATACAAACCTAGAGTTTAGGGAGAAGTCTCACCTAAGCTTAAGAATGATATATCACCAACGAAGTAAAACAATCATTGCACTAATAAACAATACCTGCATTTTATTATAATAAACTGGCTAATACGTTTTCCTTACATTAGGCTTGACCGCTTCTTTATCTTTTTTTATCAACTTGTGTGTGTTAATTATCATCATTTAGATTAATTAAACCAAAACTCATGCCAGTCTCTCGGGCTGACCCCCCCCCCCCCTCTGCGTTAGTTTAGGTCTAAGTAGAATTAACATAGGATAAATTAGGACTAACATAGATAACTAAAATATTGATAGGTTTAAGTATTAACTCTCGCTCTTAGTGATCGACACCCTACTTACCAACGAACCTACAATTGATCGGGTACACTGCCTGTTAGTGTTAGTTAATAGGTAAAGTCGGCAAAATATAAATAGTAAAACTTGATAATAAATATTACCTACGCACAACGACACATCAGTAGTCTAATATCAAGAAAACTAAGAGGGTTGGCATCCTGACAAAAACGTAGGTTACATAGATCAATTAATAGACTCAATACATATGGAATATTAGAGGGATGACATGACCGATTGGCGCATTCTTTTATGACCTCTTTACCTTAATTCACTGGGACATGATAAGGTAAACATTGTACTTAGATCATCCATCATTGATGATGAATAAGGATTAACAAGGTGAGCATTCCTTTATCTTTTAAATCTTACCTTCTTTTTTATTATTTAGTTTTGTTCTATTTATTTTAATTAGTTATAGAGTCTATATCAACGGATTTAAATCGCTTGTTTAATTAAATTACCTGCTAGAAAACCTAGGATCCCTCGCTCCTCGCGAATGACCCCGATCTCGCGACTCTCTATACTACTCGAATGGCTTCACTTCCCGTGAGTGTTGGTGGAAATCTAAAGGAGGTGGTAGATATAAATTTAAAGCTAGATTTCCATACATCATGTACCTCTCCAAAATAAATAATCAAGTGCTCATCCTCGAATTGAGCAACCATCGGTAGAGCAAATGATGGTTGAGTAGTTGCAGGAGGGATAAGACAAATATGTGTTAGATTATGTGGGCCATACCCGATGATTATCCCTTGATTAAGCCCAACAAGTCCATTGTAATTGATAGTTAACACGTGTCAACATTTGGATAGAGTTGCAGAATTGAGCAGTTAAGTATGACCAATTTAAGAAGAAGGAGTAAATTAGACCATGTTGTAGACCTAAACAAATATATTGTACATTTTAGGTACTTTTATCTATTACAAATGGATGGCATACATGATGAAATCCAAAACTTGGTTCATGTCCCCATATTCTAATCCCTAAATTAACCATAGTTCAAGATTTATGGTTCACAAAATTACCTTTGCTAATGAAAATTATTTTCTTAGTTATAGTTTTTAATTAACGTGGTCGTTAGCAAAACCCTATTATAAAGTTTTGAGTAAAACTTTGATGTTTACTTTCAACAAGGATTTTATTTGCGCGTCGCCGCAGACCATGTGTAAACAATCACATTGCACGCATGTGTTCGAACATTTATCGCTAATTTATTTGTATATAACAGTGTTGTATGTGTTATGAGATTTATTTTTTTTAAATAGCTAACAATAAAAGAATACAAAGAGCAAGTAAATTTTTTACGCACAATCAAAAAATTATATTGAAGAAAGCTATTAGGTAAATCTTGACCAATTTAAAAACAATAGCAAAGCTACATTAAAAGAAGTAAAGACGGAAAAATAAGTCAATAAAAGGTACGTCAGATGCGTTTTAAAAAATGATCGCACCGAATAAATTATCAAGGAACCAAAAGTTTCATCATTATCAGAGAAAATGTCGGATATCAAATCACACAACCTAAACAAGTAGTAAATAAGAAATCTATAGAGAGATAATGGTTGAAACACTTAGAGAGAGAAAGAAATAAGAGAATGTTTATTACCAAATGAATCAACACCCTCTCCATGGCATGGAGAGCGTATAAATACTTGTTACAAGGTCAGCCAACCCATAGGCTTTCCATGGCTTGGCCCGGTTAGTTTACTATTTTACTTAACATACGACTATGAGCTACGGGCTAACATTTTGGAAGAAACCGAGACTTTTCTCGATTCATAACAATCTCCCCCTAAGGGAGGTCACTCTAATTTACAATACATTTAAGCTTATCATTATATGAATGTCTTTAATCTTGCTCGTAGTCTTGTTTCTTTGTTCTTTATCTTGTGAATTTTATGTAGTGATCTTTGAACTTGTTGTTGCATGCTTTATAGACTTGTAATCTTGAACTTCATAAGATCATCAATCATATATAATCTCTTCATCATCTTGTAATCTTTCTCCTTCTTGTAGACTTGTGACTTTTCAACCAACATGCTCATATTTTTCTTTATCTTGAAAGCTATCGAACAATCTCCCTTGGAATACTTTATCTTGAACACTTTATAACTTCAAGGAAGACGTTGAGTATCAAAGTAGCAAAAGATTTGAGTAACATGTACCTAAGCTTTCATGATGTCTTTATATTTGTCGATCGATGTTTGGAATAAAGGCATCTCAAGTTAATACTGCTGATTGAAGAAACTACTGCTACTGAAGATTAGAAGAAATAGTTTAAGTCATTAGTACTGCTAATGTAATAGTTAGTATTGCCAGTACAAAGTGTTAGTACTGCCAATTTATTAGTATTGTTAGTTATGTAGTTAGTACTGTTGGTATAAATAGTTAGTACTGCTAAAGTGATATAAATGAGTTATATTAGGAATAGATATACATGATCACTTGACGCGTTTTGTAAGCCCATTAGGGTTTCCTTAGTGTATAAAAGGAACCCTACGACATAGATCTAGATATAAGTTTTCATATTAGTATTCATAGATTGCATAGCAATCATAGTTAGTATTCATAACTATTTTGTAACTCAAAAAAGTATTCAATATATTAAAAGTTTAGTAAAGATCTTGTTTTTACTGTTTCATTGTTCTTCTTAGTATTACAAACTAGATTCCGCATAGTTTGTGATATTCTCAATCTTAGTTTCGACTATAGTTGTCTTAGATCTATCCAATATAACTAAGCTTTAACAAGCTAAGTAAGATCTGTCAAGAAGGGATCAACAAGTGGTATCAGAGCTTGTTGAGAAACTCTAAATAAGAAGAACACTATATCTACACAAGATCTCATAATCAAAGAGAAGATGGAATCACAGTCAGAAACTACCCAAACTGTGTCTGCACTAAAACTTCCTATACTCAAAACAGGAGACTATGATCTATGGAGCATGAGAATGGAACAATATCTTACTCACACTTATTATGCTCTTTGGGAGGTTATTGTAAATGGTGATGCACCTGCTATTGCATCAGCTAGTGCCGAAGGTCCTATTCCTCCTAAAACTGCAGAACAAAAGCTGGCAAGAAAGAATGAATTGAAAGCTAAAAGTACTCTGTTGTTAGACATTCCTGATGAGCACCTATTGAAGTTTCATGGAATCAAGGATGCAAAGACCCTATAGGAAGCTATCAAGACCAGGTTTGAAGGCAACAAAGAATCTAAGAAAATACAGAAGATCATTCTGAAGCACCAATATGAGAATTTTACTGCATCAAGATCTGAAAGACTGGATAAAACCTATGATAGGTTTCAGAAACTCATCAGCCAATTGGAAATTCATAGTGAAGTTATCTCCTAGAAAGATGCAAATCTTAAGTTGCTAAAAAGTCTACCATCAGCTTGGAACAATATTGCCTTGATCATGCGTAACAAAGCTGATCTAGACAGGCTGAGTATGGACCATTTGTACAACAACTTGAAGGTGTATGAAGCTGAGATTAAAAGCCAATCAAGCTCAAGCTCAAACTCTCAGAATGTGGCTTTTACATCTTCAGATGACACTAGCAGTACTAATGAAGCAGTTAATACTGCTCATGATGTTCCTGCTGCTAGTTTAAAGAGACATGCTTCTTCCTCAACCTATGTTGATGATGTCATGTTTTCCTTCTTTGTCAATCAATCTAATAGTGCACAGTTGGACAATGAAGATCTGGAGCAGATTGATACTGATGATCTTGAAGGGATTGATCTCAAATGACAGGTGGCCATACTTACCATGAGGGTGAAAAGATTCTTAAAGAAAACAGGAAGGAATCTGAATTTCAATGGCAAAGAAACTGTTAGCTTTTATAAGACAAAGGTTGAATGTTAAAACTGCCACAAGAGAGGTCACTTTGCTAGAGAATGCATGGCACCAAGGAATCAAGGGAATAGAAATAGAGATGCTCCAAGAAGGATTGTACCAGTAGAGACTCCTGTAAATGCCTTAGTTGTTTAAGATGGAATAGGTGGTTATGATTGGAGCTTTCAGGCTGAAGAAGGACCCATAGACTTTGCTCTAATGGCCCATTTGTCTCTAGGTTCATCCAGTTCAGACTCTGAGGTACATACTTGCTCTAAAGATTGCTTAAAATCATATGAAACTCTTCAAAAACAGTATGATCAAC
>BQNB010048497.1:0-42537 GCA_026074375.1 Tanacetum coccineum
CAACATGAACGACATGCTAATGAAGTTCGTATCAGTCGTGAAAGATATCCGGATTCTCTTGCTTTCGTAGCCAATTCTCCAACTCTATATAATCCATCTCAGTCACCACAACATTCAAGTTATTCAATGTATCCACCCCCTCAATAATTCACACCAGTTTATGCAGCACCCATTCATCATCAACACCATCATACTCCAGTCAATCCAGTCAATCCACAACAACATCCAGTTTCCCCTCCACCATTCATATCTCCTTCAATGACACCACAACCTCAAGCTGAATTGACTTAATTGGACTCCGGTATCGTTGTTCCTATGTTTCAGCAAGGAGAAGATCTGATTAAATGCATCAACAAAGCAATGGCATTTCTGTCTGTTGTAGCATCAAGGTTTCCACCATCAAACAATCAACTCAGAACATCGTCTAATCCTAGAAATCAAGCAACCATTCAAGATGGTAGAGTCACCGTTCAACAAGTTCAAGGAAGACAAAATTAGAGTTACGCTGGTACTAGAAATAGAGGAATTGCTACTACTTTAAAGGGAAATGTTGCAGCTGGTCCATCAAGAGTTGTGAAGTGTTATAACTGTCAAGGAGAAGGGCATATGGCGAGACAGTGTACTCAGCCAAAAAGGCCAAGGAATGCTGCATGGTTTAAGGAGAAATTGATGTTAGCCGAAGCTCAGGAAGCGGGTCAGATATTAGATGAAGAGCAACTTGCATTTTTAGCAGACCCTGGTATATCAGAAGCTCCAGTTGCTCAGCAGACAATCCCTCAGAATTCAGCTTTCCAGATAGACGACTTGGATGCATATGACTCAGATTGTGATGACTTATCCTCGGCTAAAGCGGTTCTGATGGCAAATCTTTCAAGCTGTGATCCTGAAGTTCTCTCTGAGGTACCATATTCTGATTCTTATCCGAATGATATGATTAATCAGGATGTGCAAGAGATGCAGTATTCTGAACAAACACATGTTGATGATTTTGAAGATAATGAGATACATAGTGGTAGTAATATCATTCCGTACTCTCAATATCTGCAAGAGTCACAAGATGCGGTTATTCAGGATACTAATCCTTCTGCACCTAATGATTTATTGGTGCTATCTTTGACATAACTTGTTTTCTGTTGGATAATTTTGTGACGCGGAGTCTGATAGTTTGCATTCGGAATACACTTGCTTTAATTTGGAATATAGAAGGTGTTTGGATCGTACTTTCCCCAGGGCTCCCGTGACACAAATTTTGTACACAACTTCTCTTTATGACATGCTAAAGACTTCTCTGATCTGTCTTCTATCAAAAGCTTCAAAGACTAAGAGCTGGTTCAGGCACCGTCATTTATCTCATCTCAACTTTGGTACTCTTAACACAAGCTATCCAAAAGATCAGTCTTCTGCAACGAGGGCAATTCCAAAGCTTAAATTATTTAGAAAGATCAATTTGATGTTCAGTCCGTAGTGCATTAGGAAAGAAGCAAGAAATCTTCTCAATACGAATCGCAAAGCAGAGGAACACTAACCCAAGAGAAACTAATATCTTTTTGCATATGATCTTTGTGGCCCCGATGCGTAGAGAGCATTAACTGAGGAATAGTATATCAAGGTGAATTGTGACGATTATTCTTGTGTTACGTTTGGTTAAATGTACTGACATCAAAGTGATGAAGGTACCTAGGAAGCTATCAACAGAAGCATAACAATATTCAAGTTCATTTGAATGCCCTCTGTCCGTAATGTTAGACAAAAAATGGAGACTGATAATTGCGGTCAAACAAACTCTCCTGAGAATTTAATGAACATGTTACATTCGGCATCAAACTTTTGAGTTGCTTCAACATAATCCTTAAATAAAACGAAGTTATTAAAGTAATAAACCAAACTCATTATGTAAGGCTAGCTTGCCTAACACTATGTTGATATTTTTTCAAAAGCTCCTCTTAGTTACATATGGTCCCTAAGCAATCATACACAGCTTGTTACAACCTAAAACCGTAGTCTCTGATTCGTCCTCCCGATATAACAAAACTTCATAAGAGCTGATGCACAAACGACAAAATCCGGGATTAATCGTTCTTTCATGTCTTTAGTTCACTATGTTATCCAACCAATGACAGTGAAGACTTGGGAAAACTAAGATACAAAAGGCCGATAATGGTATTTTCGTTTGGATAACGCGCTAGCAAAGAAGCTATCAAAATCTATAATAGGAGAACCTGAAAAATTATGCAAACCATTCATGTAGACCTTGAATGACGGACATATGATTGTCTTCTGGAAAAATCTGGTTTGGGACCTGGCTTCAGGTAAAGACTCCAGCAACATCAGTTCAAAGACACGTCACCAAACATTATTTCCCGCCTCAACAACCTTTGTATGTCCACCGAAAAAAGAGATGAATGGGTATAATCATTGTTCCCGAACCTTTCTGATTGATGAATTACATCAAAATCCTTCCAACTATTAGAAGTGTCTTTACAGTTCCAGCAACAAGCTGCACCAAGAGCATTGATAATGCCAGAAAATCATAGTAGTCTACATCCATTGACCAAGATGCACCTTCATTAAGTATCCCATCAACACAAGATTAAGAACATTCTCCAATTATTTCTCAAGGTGTTGAAGAATCACCAAAAACACCACTAATTTCATGTGAATCCTCTTACGACAATATCTTCCATAAAGACTACGACTATCTTATATTGATCGACCTATAATTCGAGACCATCTGATTTCGGCCACACTGTCATTTGTGAGCTTATTGGAGTAGATGGACTAAGATCATCCAAATAGTGAACACAACGAGATCATGAATCCTTGTCTCGTTCAGTCTCCCCCAGAAAGCAACTCAAAACCGATAGCCATGTTGGTGTGTTACTGTTGATGCCTTCCTAGACTTGCTATAGAACACAGAACTTCCAAAATAGCAAGACCGAACCAGACATAAATCAATGGCCAAGCAAGAATAAATTCATGAAATGTAAGAACAAGACTACAATTTGGGAATTGGTGGTGCGTGTCTAATACAGTCAAGTTGATCAACAAACTTAAATGGATCTTATTAAGGTAAAGACAGACTGAGATTTGGCGTAGGTTACTAAAAATAATGCTAGATTAGTTACTCAGGGATCCAGGCAATGAGAAGGAAATCGATCTATTCGATGAAAGAAAACTTCAATTGAGCACCGGTTTGAGCAAGAATAGAGGCCATTCGTCTCATTCGAAGCAAAGATGCAAAAGCCGAACACGAATATTACGATCTATTCAAATTGATGACAAAACGGCTTTCTTAAATGGCGATACTCCAAGGGAAAGGTTATTTTTTCTCAACCAGAAGGAGTAATGTTTGATCAGGATTACCCATTCCCATGTGGTACAAATCTCAAAATGAATGCCCTTAACGGTCTCAAAACAAGCGACCGAGGCATGTTACGACATCTGTCAAGTTTCCTTTATTTCCACAACATTTCTCCGAAAGGTAGTGCTAGTTATTCCAATACTCACACACGGAAAGCATGAAACTACTTATTGTTTCTGGATATATATTTATTGTTGAGACCGATATAATATTTTACATCAACTAATACTAGCTATTTATGTAAAGAGATTGTCTAGATCCAGATGACCACTAAATTCAAGACTGTCTAAATGTATAAAAGTGTGCAGATGATCCATTTATTTTTGGATTATAAATTATCATCAAAGTCAGAGGCATCTTTCCTAAACCCAATCAAAATATGATTCTAAAATCGTATTAAAAAAATACGGTTCTTGTCTATCTCTAGGATTCATATTAGAACACACCTATGGTGAAAAAAGAAAAACTGAGGATGAAAAATCTACAGGGGACTAAGCGCAATTGACCGCTACACGTAGAGAGCACTGACTGTGGCATGAATTTGGATCCCGCATGAGTAGCTGACATCCAGAAACCTGTACCCTTTAGAGTGCAAGTCGCTTAAGTGCCAAGTATCAATACAAAGCCGAACCAAAAAGGCACTTAAAAGCGTTAAGCGACTTTCGATACCTAAAGGGAACCAGTACATGTGGCCGGTCCTATGAGCTTCGATTGTGGTCTCTTCTAAAGAACTAGTGCGATTAGCACTCGATTCTAACGTCTCTTCGCATACATGAGCAGCATATCATCAGCGACACAGTAAACTCAGCATCACTCTTCTACCTGCATCAGGGTGCTCTTCACTGGTGCACTCTCGACAGTCAATTAAGACGTCACATACCAATGCTCTGACATTAGTGTCAGTGATCTCTTCTTCAGCACAGAAACCACGATGGTACTCTACAGCCCTCACTTCATTTCCTCGAAGTCACATGAAGACAAGCAATCAACAAGCACTCCACGACAGACTTAGTGCGCAGCAACGAGACCGTCAAGTGTCTTGTGCACATTTACATAGTGCCTGTACACTTCACTCCGTGAGATCTTCTCTCTGTATCTTCGACACATGATCTTATCAGAAGTATTAGGAATATGAAGTGCTGTGAGGTATGGCGGAGCGATTACATGTTCTCTCGACAGTTCGCGAGCGAGAATAGGATACTACATTGTTAGCTACATACAGACGACTGTCATACCTTCATAATGCGACACACACAAAAGTGCAGACTCTGGATTCATACATCCACAGACAAATTACAACAGATCTCTACTGTGTACAGTTTAGAGAGCATCCACACCGAGCGATACAGATAGCTGTCTCTTCGCGAGTCTCACCAAATTTTACATATTAACTCGAATCAAGCGAGGCTGCAAATGAGCACAGCCAAACAGTTAGACAAACCGTACATAGCATGGTTACACACATAATACTTAAGGAGAACTATGTCAGATCATGGAGGAAGACATCTTACACTAATGGAAATCTGCAACTACATATGTTCTACAATATAAGGTGATCTTACAAGACACATTAAACGATGATCGTACACCAGTCCTTATCTCTAGAACCTTGCGTAGCGTTCTCAAAGTAGACAATGCACACACATAAGCTGGAGTTATGAGAGTAGCACGTCATCAGCTAGAGAGAGATTCACGACAAAAAACGCCCTAGCTACATTATGAGGGTGAATGTATGGTGGTAAATCGTGTATTATATTGTGTTTTATATGTATTAATATTTTAAGATAAACATATAGTTTTTTCAGTATATATATAAACTTTTCAAAAAGAAAATATAAAAATATAAATCAACAGAGCACCATATATAATAATACACAAACACATTAGTGAGACATAAAACATCTAACACGTAAAAAATACGACAAGATATAGAATCGCACCTTCATAGTGGAGACAATATGATTTATATATCGAGATGAATTTCTGACACAGTAATATTCAACAAGGTCCTTAGAATATTTCATTCAATTTAGTGGATAATAGTTTGAGTTACTTTTAGTCGATACACAGTATTTAATACCTTTACTACACATCAAGTTCATACAAAAGACATGTATGCTGAAACTTACTGCAATATTTAATACAAAGGAAGACACTAGTGAGACTATTATGCTTTTCTATGTTGTAAATGACATGAGAGTACACTTTTCACTCTATACTCATATATGCACTGGAGGCGTTTTGTAGAGTCTTTTCAACTCTATCCTGTTACTTTCTTATGTACGACATATGCAAGAATTTAGAGATCGGGTTGTCATCTACAACTCTACACCACAATACATCCTCTTCAAAATACAGTTCCACTAATAATTTCACTTAGTGACATCAGCATAGTTAAGCTGTTAAGCTGATATTTTAATTAATTTTGGGAAAATTAGAGATAATTTAAGAGATGTTGTCAGTAGATATATATCATTTTTATGAGTGAGGCAATTAATTTTAGTGTTATCTGTTGTTACCATAGTAGACTATAGACACTCATCATGTATCTCGACACATGTCCTATTTCACCGTCGGAGATCTTCATCTTTCAGATAGGCGTATTTTCACATTGAGATTGGTACTACTTATAATGTTAGTGTCGGTGTAAACATTCTTTCTTAGGTCTGTAGGAACAAGATATACACCGACTCACTTAAGGTGGTTGTATACGAATACGTGTGTGAGTATCACTTGATATGACATGGATTTTTGTTTTATGGTGTAGGAGGGTGGTGTAATTGGGATGTTTATGAGTGGTGATTTCATTTGCACAGTATCGATTTTAATATGGACATTATGAGGAGGATGTCATATTCAGATTGGTATAATAATATGGGTTGTGTTGTGTATCGTTTAGGTGGTGATAGTAGCACAGAGATATGAGGACATGGTTTTGTAGACATTAGAGGGAGGTGTGAAGATGAGGGTATAGATAGTATTGCTATATATTATATTTGAGATATAGTGTTGCAGCAGTCACTATTTTATGGGAGTGTATTATCACTACGATGTTGGTGTGGTTAGATGATATTGTGCATATCTTCTCTGAGGGTCAGAGGGACTGTTTGGAGAACATTTGTACTGTGATGTGAGTCACTTTTTATGTGGATTGAAGTTATTGGTGTCTACTTGGTGATACAGTGGGATTGGGTAGGTGCGTCGAGGGAGTATTTGATGAGTATGAATTACAGTGGTGACAGCGTTCAGGACTTAGATTTGCGTGTTATTTAATCTAGTCGGTATCATGGTCTATAGTAGTTTTTATGAGTATACGTCGATTTTGGATGTATGGACGTATTAATACACATGTGTGTATCTATGGGGAGAGATGAGACATGTATGGACATTGTTTTCTACTCTTTGAGAAATTAATGTTCTGGTTCTATTTGAGAGTTGAGCACGGAGGGACAATACTGATGTGGTTGCACTTGTCAGACAACAATATATCTTTAAGGGGTTTATTAATGAGGAGTATCACTTTCCGTGTGATTAGTACTGAGATACATCATACATTAGTACTATCAGGGAGCGTAGATGATTGGATCTAAACTTAGTGGATTGGTTGATTTTGGTGATATAGTGGGATTCAGCGATTTTTGTGGATAGGAGTTGAACATACCTTTAGAGACATGTATAGGCACAATATTTAAATGTGGTATGAAGTTGGGTGTAATTAATTATGAGTGAGTTAGGTGTGATGATATGCTGTAGGAGGGTCGTAGTTTGAGAACACACAGGGGTGGGTGACAGGACTTAGGTTGAGACTTTGTAGTATCGTGATTTAACAATAGAGTAGGTGGAGGACGATAGGGAGGTTGTTTGGGTCTGTTTGGTGGGTGGAGAGTCATGGGAGGTGGGTCTAGGGGGGGGGGGGGAGGAGATCTGGGGGAGTTGGTTGATCTGTGTACAAGGGGTTTGAGATGGGGTGGATGTATGAGGTTAATGGTAGGGTGTGTTTTGGGGGGTGGGGGGTGGGGGTTGTTTTGCTATGTTGTGATTATCAGTTGTATGGAGGAGTGGTTTAAGGTGATGTTGTGGGGTGAGGGGGGGGTGGGGGGTTGTAAATGGGTTGGGTGGTGAGGGTGGTGCGTGAGTGTGGAGAGGGGGTGCGAGTGGAGGGAAATGAGTGTGTGAGAGGGGTTAGTGGTTTTGGTGGGTGGATTGGATGGGGTATTGATTTTTTTGGGGAGTTGTGGTGGGGATGATGTTGGGATTTGGGTGAGGGGTTTAGGGGGGGGTAGAAGTTGGGGGGGTATGGGGGGGGGGAATTTTTGGAAAGGTTAGTGGTGAATTTTGTTTGGGAGGATGTGGGTGTGAGGGGTGGTGTGGTGTTGATGTTTTTTGGGTGGTGGTTTGGGGGGGGATTTTGGTGAATGTGGTGCGTGTGGTTGTGGGTGGTGGGGGGGTGGTGATGTTGGTGGTTGTATGGTAGTTTTTTGTGTTGGTGAGGGGTTAGTTGAGTTTATTGGTTGTGTGTGTTTGTTTAGTTGATTGTGGTGGAGGTGTTGTGTTGAGTTAATGGTGTGGTAGGTGAGTTACACATAGGCTCTTGGAGACGTAGAGTGTATGGTACGGACAAGTATATGGAATTATAAGACGTGTAGTATATTTGAGCTGTGGTGTTGGATCACACAATGATAGAATTAGGGTATTTTTTCTATGGACATGGGTGGCGTATTGTGCACAATTCCGATTACGTATTCTCACAAGCGAGATGTTGTATCCATGATTGGATTATGGGTTGTTGAGGGGGAGGTGATTATGGTAGTTGTGAGATAGTAGGGAAGTGCTGGTGGGGCACGTCATGTATTAGTAGTGTATGATGACAGGGAGAGGTCTTACGAACTTTGACACAACAACAAGGTGGATGACTTTCTCAGGGGGTATGTTTATCTGTAATGGCAGTGAGGTGTTTTAGGGGGGGAGGGACATACATATTGGGTGAAACGAGGGGGGAGGTGTGGAGAGACGGGCGGAGTTGGGGGACATGAAGTGGGTAGATACAGAAGGAGAGATATTGTGGTCTTAGTTGCTTGGAGGGGTTATAGGGAGTACGAGATGAAAGATGGGTTTTTTCTGGGCATGGTGGTTAACTTAAGGGAGGAGTATCAGGGGTGGTATGGGGAGGGGATTAGTAGAGCAGGTGGTTTGAGGAGGATGGAGCGGTCTGCAGGTAGTTGTAGAAGGTACTGGAGTGGTTTTCACACACGGAGTGATAAGATGGATGGTTTAAGTTTATGTGTAATTGATTGTGTATTATTTGGTGTTAAACTCATGTTTATTGTTGACATGTATGTTGTTGTGCGGGGGGGGTGTGTTTAGTGTGGTGGGTTGGAGGTTGAGTTTGAATGGTTGAATGAATAGTTTATTTTATTGGGGAGGAGAGTGTGGTTTTGGGGGGGGAAGGAGGGAGGAAGTGTGTGGATGTGATGAGAGTTTAATTGTATGTTGGGTTTATAGTGGATAATTTGAGTTTGTTAGGGGAATGGGGTATTTGGATAGGTTGAGTGATATGGGGACATATACAGGGGGAAGTTGTGAGATTGTGAAGTGTTTGAGGGTGGGATTGATTGGAGGGGGTATATTGATGATTGGGGATTGGTATATGTGAGGTGTTGGAAGATGAGTGGAATTTAATTGTTGGGGTAGGGGTTGGGAGGTTGGAGGGGTGGGTGTTTGGAGGTTGTGTGGTGGAATTGGGGTTTGGTGGTAGTCACAGGGGTGATATGTAGTAATATAGGGTGGTGTGGTAGTATAGATAAGGGAGACTGGTTGAGGGGAGGTGTTGGGGGATAGGTTATGGGGATATGAATTATGGGGGGTTGGTGTACTATTGGATAATTGAACATGGGTTTAGAGAGAGGAGTGTTTGATTATAGGGAAAAGAGGAGTGTTTGTAGGATTGATTGGTATTAGATGTTTGGAGTTGTTGGGTATTCTGTAAGGGTTGTTCAACATGAGAATATGTTAAGTGATCTGAGTGGATTTGGGAAGAAATTTGCTCTTACCAGATTGATCACAGGAAAGAAATGAGATCCAAATGTAAGAACATGATAATTCCCCGATTTACCAAAATCATCATCAACCACTTCCTAAAACAACACAAGTCTCCATCACCCACACCTTAATCATAACAAGCACATTATCTATAAGCAAAAGATACGGAGAGGAATATAAGCGATGTTTAAAGTTTTGATTAGAATAGAGTGAAGCGACTAATAGGAATATGGACTTCCCATTCCAGATGTGATGCTAACTGATGCAATCAAGCATTCATAATCATATTAGATGTTCATTAAATATTCAACAAATCAAATTCTTCCCAAGAAAAGAAGAGGCAAAGGTTTAAAAGGCAAGAAGACTGCTGATGAGTCTCAGGAAACTATCGATGTATCTGAAGAGTTTGAACTTGAACCTGAACCAGCTAAGAAGAAAACTGCTAGCAAAAGAGTGGTAAAGAAGAAAGTCACACTGTCTGTTGACGACAACATTATTTCTGATGATCCTGATGCTGCTTTAGGAGTAATAGCCTATGTTCTAATCATCCAACCTAAAGCTGAAGAAGACAGAAGCATCAAGGGAAAAGTCCATGTGTACACATCTAGGTACATAATGTGCACATGAATTTGATCCCGCTGAATCTGCAAAGAAAATAGTCTATTGCGAAGAATTTCTAAAGTATAGTTTTTATTCTCAAATACTCTAACTGTTCCAAGAGTCAACAACACCCTCCCCACTTTAAAAGGCAAAAACTCAAAGGTGCTTACCCATCATCTAAACATCCATGAGAAGAAAGAAGCGCAGCCAAAACATTATGCACAGATCTAAAAGAAATAAGAAGATTCAGCAAACGACTACCAAGCGTACTGGAGGGCTGCAAATGAGAGACACTCTGGTACACTATACCAATGGTTTCCTCGATGAGTCATACATCGATCCTACTGCAACGTCCAAAGTCTAACAGGTAACTGGTATTAAAAGCCAGGGGTTCATCGATGAGGAAAAGGACATCACTCAGAAAGAAAGGTTTATTCAAGAATGGGAACATTACACAGATAGTGAATTTTCTGATGATTATAATGATGATGTTGAGAAATATGATAAAGATGGTAATGCTGATGACGAAGGCGTTGATCATGTCAGTGATACACAACATGTAGATGATGAAGATGATGAAACTGAATCTGATGAAGATGAGAGTATTCTAAGTATAGAGATACAGGTGCGCACCAAAGAAATGAGGATGTAGAAATGCAACAGATGCTGACGTTTGCGCAAGAGTCTGTCTAAAGTAAAGAAAAGGGTTACTGCATATAAAAAGCCTCAGAAGAGACAAGGTGTATTCAGACACTTTAGAAGCAAAGGATGATACTAAGAAATCTGAACTCCCTCCATCAAGCTCAAGCTTATCTGTATCTTTAGGTTTTGGTGATCAATTCCTTAAACTTTCTTCTAATTCTTCCTTAGTTAGTACTATTAAGGATTCTTCAAATACAAATGTTAGTTCTTTGCTAGATATTCCTATCTGATGACATCAAATAACGTCACTTTTATAGCATCACTTATCCCATGTAAATAACTTATTTTGTATAATTATTGCAAAGAATTGTTAATTAATCATTTCTATTTGAGAATTAACTCTAATAAAATAAGGACTACTTGGTGAAAGTTTAACTAAAAAGGCCATCGCGTTAATCTCTGGAGCTTTCTAAAACAAGACACTATTTAAAGGAATATTAGTCTATCCTGACAAACATACGCCGTATCTTATCAATGGAAAAGATACGAGCGTATCGTGCCTACACTTTCACTCAAAGAACCACGAAGGGAAACACAAGAATCCAATCAAACGCCATATCCTTAGAAGAGCTCATAACGCCGTAGGCTTATATAAAGCCAATATGGAAAATAAAAATATAGCGGATAGAGATCTCAAACAGTGGTCCTACTCCAAGAATCCCAATACGACCGCCATATCAACAACTTTTGATACGCCGTAACGACCTTTATCCAGACCTTATAAATAAAACCTAAAAACGAGTCTTTCAAAGTTGCTAAATCATATTTTCAATACCTAAATCCGGCAAAAGTCAATTTTTAGAGAAAGCGAAGTTAGAGCAAGGAAGAGGTATTGCAATGTGAAATAATATCACTAGAAACAATTGTAATCTCCTATAACTCTTGTAAATCGTATCAGTTGTTGGTATCAAGTGTGTTAACTCGTTGTTTCCACATCCATTGGCTAAATAATTACTCTTTGTATTGATTATTGATGATTTAAAGGCTAATACATCTCTGGAATTAGCCATCATACTCTTACTTGTACAAGATCCTATAACAAAGTACTTGATTCTTTGTTTGTCTCCCGCTTCTTAATTTATTCGTTGTATGCTTGTTTATGTTTACCAATTTATACTTGTGTTACCGCACTGCTATGTATGTGACCTATCATTCAACTGGGGTCTCGTGACTTGATACACTAGTTAATGCACTTCACTTTGGTGTATTGTTATGGGTGTATGGCTAAAATCTGATATAGTGCACGACCATATTGAAATTTATATAGTCTAGAGATCATAGGATCACAAATATTGACCTAATATCCTTCCTTTAGTTTAGTGAGCTTAGTTAGAGCCATAAAGTGACTCTTGGTATCAATGAGTACTTCTTCTTATTCCATTATAAGGACTTCGGACAGTGGAGCTACTAGTATAATAATAAAGACCTTTAAGCATAATCAGAGTTAGCGCGCGATTTCCATGAGCTTGGATTACACCGAGCTCGCTGATATCCCCAGCTTTGCTTAAATCCCTAAAATAGATTAAAATCAGCAAATAAGGAAGCTTTACAACATGGCGGAAGAGTATTAAATTGTGACAGAAATCCCTAAGCGTTCTAGGTTTAAGGAAGAAGTACCGCCTTAATCTTAAGAATGATATGCCGCCTCGAGATAAGTAATCATTGCCTCTAAATAAACAAAAGCCACAACGTCTGAACTTTGTATTAAATAAAGGTTAATACATTTTCTCTAAATTTGACTTAACCGCTCTTTTATCTTCTATTTACACATAATCGCTTACTCTGTGTTTCTCTCTCTAGTCATCTTAAGTTATTTAGTCACTCATTAAAACTCGTGCTGATCACTCAAGGCTGAAAACCCCACCTTATCCGTTAGATTAGGATTAACATAAAGGTTTTAGCAAGGTTAATAAAGCATTAACTAACTTATCTAATATCACTGAAAAACCAAAGCTATTACTAAATTAAAAGTGTTTTCTTTATCTTCTCAGCTCCTTATGATCGACACCTTACTTACCACGAATCTACCAACCGACCGAGTACACCGCTCGTTTAAGTGTCTTATGTTTTTGGTTAAGAGTCGGCAAAAATATAATTTAAAACTTTGAATCAAAAATAATAAACCACCACAACGACCTGCACATCAAGTTTTTGGCAACCGTTGCTTAGGAGTGAAAATTAAACTTGTTTTTCTATTTGATACTTTTATTTTTTTAACATTAGATTAGATTCTAACCCCTTAGGATTACAGAATACGTAATATTATACTAGTGTATAATTCCTAAATAATCTGTATATTTGACTTGTAATATATTATGTATGTTTAAAATTGTTTGCGCGTATTTAATTGTTTTCATAATACACTATTCTGGTCCTGATAAAAAGCCGATACTAAGACGTAAATCTAGCACCCCCCTCCGATAAAGTAAATACAGGGTCGGTCTTTCGGTACTGTTCATTTTGCCATAAAACCATTTGAAAATCAATCAAGGTACTTGTGATATAGATATCAAAGCCATTGTATCTTGATTGTTTTGATTATTTATGAAACTGCTCCCCCTCAACATGTGCGTCGATATTCGAAATTGTTTGGCACATGGAGGGAGGAGCCACCCTCTTTGAGTCTTTAATAGGAATCACATTTTTATCAGATTTAATATTTAAATCACATTCTCTCCCCTAATCAAAAATTTCAAACCCTTTGAGATTTAGGATCTCAATTGATTTAAATATGTTAGAAAAATAGGAGAAAATGTGGTCTGATTAAATACAAGCCGATATGGAACCTATAAATGCCCCCCCTCAATTAATGAGGGATGCTGTTAGTGTTAGTTATGTGATGTGTTTAAATTATTTGGAGTTTAACGAGAAACTCATGAAAAATTCATTAAATTGACACATAACACTAATTACCACACTACTTATTGATGTACAAGATTGTGTATGAGACAGGACCTAAAATATTCAAACTTAAAGTGGCATAGTCAGTTTGTCCATGTTAGCAATCTGTTGTCCATCTCGATACTCTTCAGATGGAAGTTGTCTTAGCTTTCCCCCGAACCAGCAATCCTTTCTTGAGAAGACACAACAAATATTTGAAGTAACAAATAATTCATAATCATAACATCAAGTCATTAATCCCTGATGAGCGTTTTCTCCTTACAAGATAGTGAATGAATAAATTGAAACAACCCAAGGTTAGCTAAGTCTCGGATGTCACAATTATTCCCTCGTAAATAGCCGAAATGATAATACCTAAGTCACTAAGTCTTTGGATGTAAAACATTTCTTCCTGCAAGATATGACTATCTAAAGGTATCTTCATGACTTATCTGAGAACCTATGGTACCTCTTTTGACAATAAATTCTACTCCTTTGAAAGTAATCTTAGAGATTAACTGATAGGGGAAATACTAATCGAATCAGAAACATATCTTCAACTTCAAGGCTTCTAAAACTACATAATTATTTCCAAACAAACTAAGCCATGTTTTAAACTATTATTAGTGTTGGGCAAATTGATCGAGTATAGTTATAAGCCCTAAGTCACTAATCTTGAAATTATATTAAGGCTCCTAAAGTTTAACAACTTAAAAGACTAATGAAGTGCCCTTGTGAGTTAAAAACTCCCGCCCCCTCCAATAATTTCCGTTCAGTTAAAACTTTTTCATATAATTACCGTGACACATGTGAAGAAATTCAAAACACAGCAACCTTCTCACCCCTCGAACAAGACCCTGTATTCTAATTAAAATGGATCTATTGTATTTATTGAGTGGTCGAGATTTCTTTGAAAAATCTGTTTGTAGTGTCGAAAATTGATTCTGATTTGATTAGAACACTTTTCAAATGATTAACCCGAACTTGATTTATGAAATCAATAATTTTTGAGAAAAAATTGTTCGGGTTATAAAACTTATGCCAATGGCAATCTGAGGACCTTTTCCTGATGTACGTAAACGAAGTAAGTACCTAATTGCCATACAAGTTTCATCCTAATCCCTAAAGGTAGAATCACATAACATCTAAAGTCTAAAAAGTAAAATTAATAACTCCCCTTTAAATCATAATTAGTTATTTTCCCACCTTTTCTGTTTACTCCTTGATTATTCAAAAAGATCATTTTTAAAGAATTATTAGCACATTTCTCCCCCGTCGAAATAACGTCCTGTTTTCTATTTAAAGAGGTTAGACATGTTTGAGTGATAGAAAAATTCTTTTAAAAATCTTTTTAGATGAAGACTTAGAATTGACTGATTTAGCTTTGAAAGACAACCCTTATTCCACCATGGTTAACACAAATAATTTTTGAAGAATCATAGAAGAAAAATTATTTGGTTGAAAAGAAGACTTCTCTTCTTTATCAAGAAATAATACACTGAAGCGTACATTAGATCGAGGTTGCAAGGATATAAAGTAATCCATGCCCGAGAGAACTTATCACACCGTAGTTAAGGACACCGTCTTTTTGGGCGTGCTTCCTCATTTTGAAGACCCGGAGTTAGGGTTGCAGTCTGAAATACTGCAAGCCATTATTGACATGTTTTGAAAAACATAATGAAACTTCTGTTCGTCACTTTATTTACCAATCACCGTGTCATTATGATGACCATATCCTAAAAAATAAACGCCGTAAATATTATCGATGCCAGAAGACATGTCATTAAAAACATATATTTGGTATTTTCCAGGATTTTATTATTTTTGTATTTGTTTTTTTGAAAAGTTTTATAAAAAATGAAAATCTTTTTGTGTTTTTCTCAAGTTTGATAGATTTACATCTGACCGCCTATAGTCCTTTAAGAAATAGGCCTGAAGAAAATTTCGACAAACATCTCTTGTCGATTGGGCGTGAGGTCTGAATGGATTTGATCAGACGTCATTTCATGAAGCACGGGTCCTGAATTGCTATGATCAGGAGCCATGAATGAGGCAAAACGGTTCCAGAACAAAATTTGTTCAAAACCATTAACTATCTTTAAGATAGTAGATCTCAATCATACCGTTTAAACACCGAATGAGTTGGTATTTTCATTTGCGTCAAAGTAGCTCCAAATGGCTTGATCTTGTAGTTGACTTTATGTTGAAATTGGACGAGAAGGATCGCCAATAACATTCTCAAATGAGTGATTCTTTGTCAACTTATTGATAGTATTAAACAGTTGAATAATATGATGCAAATTTAATGGAATACCCTTGTCAATTAGTATATCTTCAAAACTAGAGTTGGGAAGAAATAATATGAAGGAGTGGTGCATTAATAAATTATGTCATATTGATGTCCCATGGAATTTATTCTTCAACACCTTGATGAGTGACTTGAGATTGAATTTCTTGATTTTGATGGGAAGTACTAGTAGATTGTTCATCTTGATCAATTGGTAGTTGATGAATGTGAACCAACTTGGGAAAATTCAACTAAGCTCTTGAAAGCAACAATAGCTACCCCAAAGCTACCCGGATCTGGGGAAACAGTTCGTTGGAAGATATTATAGACTCATTAAACAATGGTTCAACAGGATCTCATATCCCTTTTTAGGATGGTGGAACAAATGGTGTTGGAGAAAACTGAGAATTTGCAACGAGTCCCTAGAACTGATTTTATCTAGGTTTCATCAAAGAAGGCGCAGGCTTGAACTGGATCTGCACAGTGAGAGCCGTGACTTGACCATTTCAAGAACTGAACTGCTCTGCTGTAGTGCGGATGTTGGTGGTGAAAGTTATAATGAATGATTCTTGACAGGGAGGAGATACTGGTTTAGGAGATGAGAGATCGATGACTGAAGTAACAGAAAAGGAACAATGAAGAAAACTTGTTGGATAGGAAACAGTGACCAAGTATTCAACTTCGGTTCCATATTATTTTTTCCTGGTTTCAATCATTTACTTATATATATCATCAGGATCATGGCTTATTTCCTCATTATCATCCCCAAGCATTATCATCTCTGTGCAACAATGTTCATTGAAAGGTGGAATATAGAAGGGGTCCACAATCTCCTTCCCACTAAAGAATTAGCTTTTCCTCATCAGGAACCCCTGGCTTGGATCCAGTTCCTTCACTTGAGGCTCTAGAGATGACTGTGGACTCATCAGGAACCCCCTGTAATGTACAAAGTTCCTTCATATTAAGCCCTCCAGTTCAGGTTTTTCTCTTGCTCATTTTCCTTGCATTTCCTTGAGAGCTTTCATTATGATAGCGACTCTTGTTTCAGCAGGAGTAAAGAGTTTGAATAACCTTGAAGCTTTTAAGAACGATAGAAGACTCTTCATTGACACAAAAAAGGGGAATCTCAGAAAGCAATACCAACTGTCTTCTTTGTGTGGGCTCGGTTCAGATTCAGCCTATGCATCAACTTTTGTCAGTGCTCTGGATGTTGTATGGAAGCATATGCATCAGAGATTAACAACCATCATCTCTTGTGTCAGTGATCTACCCTCCATTGAGGGTAAGAGCTGGATGGTTGTATGGAAGCAGATGCATCAGACTCCCGTAGTTTCTTTGAACTTTGGTGATCATCTTTCGAAGGAGGTTGAGCTGACCCAGAAGCGGCAGATTCGGGTCTTCCTTTCTATCTTTCCTCTCTTTCTTTCTTTCTTTCTTTCCTATTCTTGTTCTTTCCTTCCTTATTCCATCTTTTCTTTCTTTCCTCTTTCTTTTTCTCTTTTACTCTTCTTTCTCTTTTGGGTCTTGGTTGGGCTTTCCTAGTTCTTTCTTTCCTTTTCTTTTCTTATCCATTATCTTCTTTTCTTGGTCTTTTCTTCTGCTTTGAGGTTGTATTCTTCTCTTTGCTGACCAACCCTGGTTTGATCCCTAGCTGAAGGGCCTTCATCACATCATCGCTTCTTCAATCACACTATCATGCCTTTCTCTGTGGTCTTTAACCTTGACTGCAACTCCTTATCCATTGCCATCCTTCATCTGCTATTAAAGCTTCAAAAAGCATGGTATAGATGGTATTTGGCAAGGGATTTCTATTTGCATTCTTGTTCTTATCATGTGTTTGAAGAGAGACTCTTTAATCAAATTCCTCAAGAGCACCTTTCTGTTGACCTGATGGAGTAAGTTGAATATTGTTTCTCCCTCACCTTGTTCCCTTTTGATTATATAATCTCCTTTTTGGACTCTTTTCAGATTCTTTGATTCTTGATGGACTCTTGGTCCAGGCAGCGCAAGTATTTTCTCATTTAAATCTTGCAGTGTGTCGTTCAAGAATCTTATATGTAGGAGAGCATCATCAAGTTTTTGTTCCTAGATATTAATCAACAAAACAACAACCGTAGGAACTTGGGAATTGATTGAAGCCAAAACAACGGCAGAGTGATCAGTCTTCTTGACTTCCAGACACTCTGCTTCAAAATCTTGCACTCTTAAGCTGAAGGGAGATGAATGGATTGATTCAGGGAGAATGATGTGATGATTGTTGTAGCTGTCCGTGATGATTGTGTTGAGATTGACCAGTTGACGACGGCTTTAGTAGATGAGAGGATCTGTAAAGGGAGCAATCAACTGGAGGAGTTAACGTTACTATCTGATGACTTGGGATCATGTATGGTGGAATCAGACTACAAAATCCTCTATAACTTTAGATTCTCCAAGATCATCCTTCGGTTAGTTTTTGTCCATAAGAAAATTTGATTCCCCAAAGATATAATGTCATCGAGATTTTTTCATGGAAGACATAGAACCACAAATTACTTTCTGGATTTTCCTTCTTCGATGACACGTTCCGTTCTTTTTATGAGCTTCAGTTTTTCAATGAACCTTTGGGTAGGCTGTCGTGGAAGAATTCATCATCCCATGTGCTCAGGGTTTTGTCCCAGCAAGATACAATGTAATATTGCCTAGAGTTTGATCCCAGACTGGTTTTTCTCCTTAGCATGGGCCAAGGTCTGGTCCAGACACAATTCTTGCATGAGTAGCATGAACTTCTCTTGCAATAGCTTCTTCTTCAGCTTCAGTTATTCATCAAACCATGTGTACAGTGTTGGGTCCGAGCAAGAGACACATGTAATTTTCCAGAGTTTTGATCCAGTCTGGTCTTCTGCATGGGCTCAGGGACTAGTCCAGACAACAAATTTCTTGCATCAGTAGCATGAACTTCTCTTGTAACAGGTAGCCTTCTCAGGCTTTCAGTTAAAGGCTGATAAGATTTACCTAAATTTCCAAAGCTAAGGTCAGGTTTAGGGATGATGTTTTTCATGCAGAGGTGATCTCGTAAGGCCTTATTCGAAAAAATTAGCACTCATGAGTAAACCAATTTTTCATCAAGTTTGAAAGCAATAAAAACCCCAGTCTTTGCATCATGATTCAGAGTGATTCAGAAACATTTGAAGTGTAGATAGACAGGGGAAATTGCTGATGCAGTGTATGCCCTAACGAAGTTAGTGTTTCTTTGAAATATCAACTGAAATGTGGAAGATAGGATTCTCTGCAACTTCTGTAGCCTAGAAAAGGTTTCCTTTCCAATCTGTAATTGTTCTATAGCAATGAAGGATCTGTTCATCTCATCTTGTAGGTTCAGTGCAGGAATATTCTCCTTCTGCCATCGTATCCATTAAATAATATCAACAAAGATCGACAAACATAGAGCATAAATCAACGTTAGGATAAAGATGTTTCGCCTTGAGTTTGACATGCCCTTGGAAAAAATATATTATTCAGAATAAGCCACAAGAAGACATTCCACATTAGATCAACTGCACAATGGGTTAAGAAGTCAAACATCTGGTCAAAAAACCTTGCTTGGTCGATGGTCTAGACATTATCTGATAGGCTCAATGATAAGTTAACTAAGCCTGTATGAGAGTCAACAAGACAAATGGTCCTTTGGAATAGACCTAAGAGGTTTATTGGGCTTATTGGGCCAAGACATGGAAAACTAATGCCTAAGACGCTGTAGTGCCCAATCAGATCACCAAAACCGCCAATGCATTAGGTTAACAATTTCCGCCATCAAGAACGATGCAGACCCTGCGCTAAACTAACATTAAGCAAGATCTAAGAAAGGCATTTTAAGATTATCTTAATCTCCTAGCAGACAGATTTAAACACCTTACAAATATTAAACACACAACAGTAGAAACCCACCAGTTAAAAAAAACTTAAACCAAAAAATAACCTGAAACCACCAAAACCAAACGAGGTAAAACCACACATATAACCACACCCCCACGCACCCCCCAACACCGGCCAACACTACACACCCCCCCCCCCCCCGGAACCCATTAAAACCAAACGCTACTCAACGCCCCCCCGTCCCAAAACACCCACCAAACCCCCCCCGACCCACGAACCAAAACAACCACAAACCCCCTTACGAGCACAAATAAACACCACCCCCCACCCATAAAACAGCACCACGCCACAACCCACACAACACCCAACCTCCACTACAAGTCCGACTAAAACCACACCGACCCCGCGATGCTGTTCAGACACTGGCCCCAACCCCACCCAACCTCGACCTTGCCACCCCCCCCTACTACCCCACCCCTGCGTCACCCCCGCCCTCCCCAACCCCATTCCCCCCGCTCAGCACCGCAATTTCCTTTCAGGACTAACGCCCCAATCCGTCCCCCCACCAACACCCTATGGAATACAGCACCAATCCCGAACAGCAACTGACATATCACACACACCGGACAACAAATGTAGCAAACAATCTCCTACACTAACACATTCACAATTTGAACCAATTTTAAAAAACACATTCAAAGACTAAGATAAACCATTTTAAAACACATTTAAATTCACTATTACTCACCCTTTACAAATGCATATTAAATATGGCGATATGCCCATTTTTGATCTATAATTTATAATACCAAACCAGCTAATGTAACGTTGGTCCACATAATCTAACAAACATGCATGAAAATATGAACATTGTTAATGATAATGGTTCAAACACAAGAATATTCTCTTTCTTTTGAAGTATAAAGCTCACGACAGCTAACACACTCCTTTTCTTTGAAAAACTGATTCCGTACAGAAGAATACGAAAGCCATCGACTTGAGCTAACAAAACATTGAGCGTTTCGAAAGTAGCTCAAACCGAAAAAATTATCTTTTTCGTTTTAAGGATAAATCACATAGAAACAAAATAACTAAGAAAGTGGGGGAGGGTGGTAGTGGTGGTCACGTACATTTTTTTTCTTTTTGTTTGAAGATGGGGTTTGCAACTAACATTTGATTACAAGCCATTACCAATGAGCTTAAAGACTTGGACATGTTTTTGTATATTAGCTCATGACCGAAAAGATTTGTGATTTATTTCAATTTTAATTAATAATGTCTTGATTAGTTTCTCTTCTTAATTTTGTTAATTGTTTTGTATTATTATTCTCATATTTTTTTTTTTTTTTTTCCCCTTTTCTTACTCTTTTCGTTATCAAGGATAATATGCATGACACATAACACTATCCTTTTCTCTGAAGGCGTAACACTTTCTTTAATCCTTTAAGGAACAGGGCTTGAAAGATGCCAACAGACGCCATTTGAACATAAGGACGAGGTTTGAACCGTTTTTGAATCAAACGTCATCAAGATGAAGAATGAGGCACTAAACTGTTTTGGGTGGTGGGGTTAGAGGGTGTGATGGATTGGGGGAGTGGGGGGGTTAGGCCCAAACATCTTTTTGACCAGGAAGAAACGAGGCTTGAACTGTTTTGTCTAAACATCTTTTGTTTATGATGTGCATCAGATAAACCGTTGAACCCCTGGTTAATGAATATCAGTCTTTTCGGCAACCAAAACATGAGGTCTTGTCTTATATAAGATTACAAGATTACCGTGGCACTTAAAGTTAAGCAGTACCTGCCAAAGCCGACATAAGAGTTTGATCGCATTTCATATGGTGTTAGTGATATCATCATTTGAAACCCATTGGTAGTTTCACTGTGAACTTTGGTTGAGTTAATCGATGAACATTTTTCCAGTAGGTATCCACCTAAGACCAGCAATCTTGAAAATTCTACCCGTCGGTTTCCACCTAAGACAAGATCTAGGAGTGTTTGGTTTCTCATGCACAGCGGAAGACTTCTTGGGAGAAAACCTTTGTCCTATAGCAATCTGCCTACTAGGTTTGGGGATGTGTAATTACTAATTAGACTCTCTTGGTCCAACCGGGTTTGGTGTTGTTCTTCTAGTCTAAAGGGGGTTGAAACTTAGCACTAGAAATTCACCTCATTCAGGTATTTTGTTATACAATTATCATGAGTATGCCATTAAGACCACATTTATGACCACTTAGAGCAAAACAAGTGTTTGGAGTTCAAGAAAAAGGAACTAGAATTCCCTTAGAGTGATCACTACATACAAACCATATGACATTCCACAACTACACATAGATACAGGCAAAAACTCCTGATAGTTGATTGTTACTCACTAGTGATTTGGTTTGCTAGCCATTAGTAGTGTTTGTAGCACTAGTAGTAAATGCATCACACTAGGTTTGAATTCCTATTTTCTTTCTGTGTCTTTTTCCTATCTCCGCTAGAATAGTGATTTGAGCCATAGTCATTGATATAGAAAAATAAAAAACGAAGTAGGGGTAGAGAGGGGAGAGGGTAGAAAAAGAAAACACAAAAAATAAAAAAATGTAAATGAGAAACACCATACGGTTTTCTTGACTATTCCTAAATGCGCCAGGTGCACTCACGAGATTAGGTTTTGCAAGCACCAATTCTCAAACTTAGGCAAATAATAGGTGTGACCTGTTTTGACAAAACATTATTCACAATCAGCTTGGGCGGCAAACCGTGGTTTGAAAGTTAGGTCGTGCAGATTTAAACGCCATTCGTTGTCTAACAACGGAATGTTTCTGTGTGGTTTGGAAACTAGGTTTTCCTAAGAATGAGTGTTTGCAAACTTAGTATCCACACTAGTTCCGTTTAACTTTCTTAATTCATTTTTTAATACTGCATTTGCAAAAACCTTTTCCTGAATCTGAGCCTTTAAATCAGCATTTTCACACAATTCTATTAGTCGAGACAACATTAAATAGCTACGATATTTGACTTTTATATTTTAGCGTAAAATATGGAATTAATCTTTATGAAAAATATTATAACTCTTAGTTATTTATGAAAACTTCAACTTTCATCAATCATTGTTATGGATGAGAACTTAAATTTTTCATAATGAAGACGCCTAAGCCCCCCCGACAAAACAACCGTATAGAAACCCAAGTATAAACACCAATCAAACCCAACCACATAACACCACAAAACCTAGCGCAAGACAGAGCGACATACTGATTCTAATCGTCTTAATCGTGTCTTTTTTAAAATAAACCAAACGGAAATTGAAAGACAGATTTTAAATGCTCATTTTCCTTAATAATTTAGACCACTTAATGTTCTAATTCAATGTTAATAATATGTTTCATTTACATCAATGTCATGTTTAAACCTTAGTGCTTCGATTAACATGTTTCTCATGCAGCGTATTATTTAATTTGTTCTTCAAGTTGTTACTCGTTGAGTTAGTTGGCTTGTAGCTGAGGCTTTCCAATTCGTTTCATCTCAAAAAATTTTTTTCCCCATAGAAATTCAGAGAATCCTGATTCTTACATTGTTTGTACTTTGAAAACTTTCTTCCTTTTGTTGACTTGAAATTTCAAGTGAAATACAATTTTTCTCCAGTTGTAAAAATCTGTATGAAAGTTCATTATACACTTCTTTTTTTTCAACATGATGAATCCCGTTTTAGGGGGAAACCAAAGCCTTAAGCAAAGGACTTTTTACTTGGATCATGTTTCAACAAACCTGGTCCAATCTTTCCTAATATAACTCATACTTATCACATAAGCAGTTTTAACTAAAACAGTCTTAACTTATACAAACAGTCTTAACTTGAGCAGCATCAAAATTACTCTAACACTAGTAACTAACACTAGCAGTAGTAATATTTGTGCTAGCAATACTAACTACTTAGAATATTTTCTTTAGTCTTCATTAGCAACAAAAACTATAACTAGCAGCAGTAACTTCATAACCACTAAAAAGTCTTTTATTCCCAACAAAGATTGTTTCTGCTATGCTCTTGAATGATTTGTGTTGATTGTGAATGAAATTAGGATGAGAAATATTGTTATAATCTAAGTTAAGTTCATAAGAATCATGTGAAACTTGTTGTGTAATAATTGTGCGAAATATGTTTTGTATTGATTGTGCAAAACATGTATGAGTTTAAGTGTGTGAAACATGTTCCATCTTAATTGTATGAAATATGTGCTCACATAATTGTGCGAAACATGTTAATACATGATTGTGAGAAACATGTAACAGGTGTAACAAACGTGTGAAATATGTCACTTTTATAAAAAGAAACTTTGCCTAATTTTTGTTAGAATCCTGCAAAACCTGACAATGTCATAGGATCTTGCGAAACATGACATAGTTTCTAGTTTGACTTAGGTTTGACCTTTGACCACTGTTTGACTGTTTGACCTAGGTTGACTTTGACCAGTCGGTTGACTTTGACCATTGACCATGGTTGACTTTATTCACTTAGTGTGTTAAAACGGACTTAATTTGCATGAAAGTTAAACACAAACTTCATCTAAATCAATCACATCATCAAGGATAATCAATCAAATTAGTAATATATATCTGTTGTGTATATAAACTGTATTGGATCATTCTTAAGCAGAATCATGTCTCAAGAACAACGTCAACAAGCTGCTCGTGAGGAAAAATTAGTTCCCTCTGCTGATAGAGTCAAGATCACTGCTACAAACATGAGGATTGAACCTACAGTGCCTCAAAAGGAAGAAACATTCCAAGTTGTCCTCGTCATCATCAAAGTTTCTCCATGCTTCAAGGATTTTACTATTACTATTGATGTACCAGAGATCTACATGCAGCAATTCTAGTTCATAATCAAGAAGACCTCTTTCTATAAGTTTGGTTTATCTGACAAGAAGTTCTTAGTAGATGTTAAGTTATTCAGAAAGATTCTTGATATTGGTCCAAGAGTCCCTAATGAAGAGTTTGTTGCTCCTCCATCTGAAGAAGGCTTGCTAGACTTTCTCATTGAACTGAGATACAAGGTTCCATTGGATCATCTTGCTATGATGTTTGTTGATCACTTGCATCAACCATGGAGAACCTTGGCTACAATCATCAACAAAAGCTTATCTGGGAATACGTCACGCAATGAGAGACTACGTCAATCAAGAGTTGCTATCTTGTGGGGTATGTTCTACAAGAAGAATGTTGACTTTCCTAAGTTAATTTGGGAAGACTTTGCATATCAAATTGAGTACAAGCAGGCAAAGCTGAGAAGATGTGAAATAATACCCCACCCTAGATTCACCAAAATCATCATCAATCACTTCCTCTCACTCAACCCTTCCATTCCTAAAGGACCAAGCTCTGGTATGCACACTATCAAGGATGATGGAGTAATTAGCAGATTGAAGTTTGTCAGAATTGGTGAAGACTTCCAAGAATATGTTCGTGCCATTCCTAAAACTATGTTGACTGAAGGGATCAAGCAATCAGAGACTTATCATACCTTTATCAAATACTCTATTGGCTTGATACCTTCGAAGAAAAGCATAGGTAAAGGGTCACAAGGCAAGAAGTCAGCTGTCACTCCAAAGCCTGCAAGTGTTGAAGTGTCTGATGAATCTGATCCTGAACTTGCTAGAAGACAAACTGGCAATAGAAGAAAGTCTAAGAAGAAATTTTTAATCTCGGCTGATGAAAACATCATTCTTGAACTATATGTCACTTTGGAGTTAGGAAAATCTATAAGCTTAACTGAGGCTGAAGAAGAGGAAGCAGCAATGCAAGTTCATGCTACTCATGAACGACTTGTAACGGAATCTGACCCTAAACCTGCTAGAAGATCAACTAGCAGAAGACCATCTGACATTGCCTTCAGAGATACTTCAAGTGTGTCAAAAAAGAAATCACCTGATCAGTCTCAGAAGTTGAAGGGTATTCAAACTATGACTGCTGAAGAACAATTAGCTGCAGATACTATGTAGGCACTCAAAGCCAGCAAGAAACTTAACAGGGGTTAGCCACAAGTTGGAGGCTCAAGTGAAGGAACTAGTGTTTCACCAGTGGTTCTCGATGAGTCAATAGTCATCCTTGATTGCAGTTTTATATACCTAAAATATATCACAAAATAATATTCCACAAGAGCAATTAAGAAAATTCCCTAAGGAAAATTCACTCTCAAAAATATATATAATATAATATATAATACGTATATTTAACCGGATAAGTATGATCACCCGGGTCGTTTCCCCAACGACTAGTGAAATTGAAACCTCGTTTAAGTCCGGATTCTGATTTGAATAAGAAAATAGATGATTTGATAAGCTATGACTACTAAATAAAAGAAAACAACAATTAAACAAATACGGGAATCAATTAAAACGCGACAATTAAGCAAGTAACCTAAATTTTTACCCCTAAAATGTAAACTAAATTTCTAAACCTAAGATAGGACAAAAGAAAATTTTAGGAAAAAGAAAAGCATTTTTTTATTATTTTTGAATTTATTATGAATTAAAAACTAATTTAATCTAATTAACTCTTAAAAAAATAGCAAATTAAGTACTAAAAATTTTGAAAAATGATTTTTAAGCTTAGAAAAGTCTAAAATATTATAAAAGCAAAGAAAACTATTTTTAACTATTTTTATTATTAAAATCCTATTTTTAAAATTTAAAATAAAAGCTCAAAAATGAAATTTAAGATCTAAAAAGTGTAAAAATGATTTTACTGGATGTAAACCTAAAGCTATTTTTTATAAAACTAAAAACTATTTTTTTGTATTTTTCTGAAACTTTTTTCTATTTTTTATGTATTTTATAAGATTTTACCTTTCGAAAAATGATTAAAAATAAAATAAAAGCTAGAAAAATCTGAAAAATTCAGGAAAAGTCCTAAACACTAGCAGGATTATAAGAAAAATAAGAAAAACCAAATTGATTAACGAATAAGCCCTCAAATGAGCTTATTATGCTACGGCTTATTATAAAAAGAAAAGTTAAAACGTGTATAAAGATTAAGTGGTGAAATTGTGAGAGTTATGAAATGGATGAGCTTACTTTAAGCAAACAGGTTAAGGCATATGTGTTTTGTGGGAGGTCGTGGGTTTCGAGTTTTGGCGAAAACCCTTATTTGCTATGTTATATATATTTTTTTTACTTTTAAGAAAACTAAAATACTAGGACTTACAAAGGACACTAAAATAAAAGCAACTTATTAATAAACGGATACTTAAAGCTAAAACTAATACTAAGCTCAAAACAGCTTAACAAAGCTTGCGTCACAGAAAGTAAGGTTTTAGGCCTATTCTCACTTAAACATGGCTATAAATAGCTTCAAATTAAAAGTCTTAAATCCATAAAAAGGGAAAAGTGTTCTAAAAAGCTTATAAGATCTTAATCTTAAAATGAAAAGAAATCTAAGAGCTGGAACACACATTAAAGCAACTAGAAAAAATGATGAAGAAAATGCTAAAACTAATAAGGACACTTAAAAGTCAACAAAAATCAATTAAGCTAAAAAAAAAAAAAAAAAAAAAAAAAAATAAAAAAAAAAATAAAAAAAAAAAAAAAAAAAAAAAAAAAAAAAAAAAAAAAAAAAAAAAAAAACAAAAAAAAAAAAAAAAAAAAAAAAAAAAAAAAAAAAAAAAAAACAATAAAGAGAAAAAAAAAAAAAAAAAAAAAAAAAAAAAAAAAAAAAAAATAAAAAAAAAAAAAAAAAAAAAAAAAAAAAAAAAAAAAAAAAAAAAAAAAAAAAAAAAAAAAAAAAAACACAAAAAAAAAAAAAAAAAAAAAAAAAAAAAAAAAAAAAAAAAAAAAAAAAAAAAAAAAAAAAAAAAAAAAAAAAAAAAAAAAAAAAAAAAAAAAAAAAAAAAAAAAAAAAAAAAAAAAAAAAAAAAAAAAAAAAAAAAAAAAAAAAAAAAAAAAACAAAAATAAAAAAAATAAAAAAAAAAACAAAAAAAAAAAAAAAATAAGAAAAAAAACAAAAAAAGAAAAAAAGCTAAAAACCTTAAAAAGCTAAACTGGACTCTAAAACTTTGAGGTCTTATTAAACTACTTATAATCTATCTATATAAGCTATAAAATCTAGAGTCATAAGCTAAATTAACAAATTAAGATTCTTAAATTCCTAAGTACTGTTTTTGGCTTTTATGGTTTTTAGAGTGACTTTTTTCAGCAGAATTAAGCCTATGTAAATAATCTAGAAAAAGTAAATTTAAGACTTAATCAATATTAAGCTATAACTAATCTAAACTCTTATTGAACCTAACACCTAAGACTTTATTTTACTTAACTACAAATTAGGCTAAAAGTGACAGCAGTACTAACTTCTTGTTAGTACTGGTGCACTTTGCACAAGTGCAAATCAAAAGTGCAGGTTTCCTAAGGGAAATCCTTGCACTTAGAAACACTCAAGTAGAGTGTACAAGCAAAATGCAAGCAAGATCTAAGCCTTTGAGGGCTTAGATCAAATTTTCACAAGCTAAAGGTTTAAGACAAAATGCCCTGGTGCTGGCACTCTTTATTAAGCTCAAACGTTTTCTAATTCCACATCTATATTTATGAAAACTCATTTCCTAATGCTATAAACTGAAATTCAAAGCCTGTCTCACAAGGTTTGCACAAAGAAAACTTTTGAATTTAGATGGTCAAAAACTGCTTATGCCAAACACCCTATACCACTATCTACAGATTTTGACATATTGAACTTAAATTGCTAATCTAATTATCAAGCATTAACTACCAGATTATTTTTAACTTATAACAACCCTAACTATCATGAATTAACAACTGATTAAGCATTAATCTAAGATTCAAACTAATTTCTACTATTTGGATTTCTTAAGGTTTTTAAAATACTTATATTAAAGACTAAGGTCTAAACTATTTTAATCAAAAAAACAGATAAGCAACTATGATTATTAAGCTAGACTAAACACAGATAAGTACTAATAAGCAAAGAGAATAAGCAAATAAAAGATAAAATAATGCATAATACGGCTATAATAAGCAGTTAGTTTAAACTGAAAATTAGAGAAAAAATAAAAAAGAGAAACTTACTTGAACCATTTAGCTAAACAAAAAGGACCATTATAAAGGCAGCTACAAGCTCCCTAGCTTATTAATAAGCTAGGGTAAAAAGTCATTGGGGATTCCTTTCCTTTATTAGATCCCCTTTCCATAAGCTCAATAAATCCAATATCCAAAGGTAATAGATCTTTTAAGCTGATTTTACAGGATTAAAGTATGATTAAGGTGAGTTGAGCTCCATAATAAGCTTATAGACTTATTAGAGCTGATTTTTAGCTTATAAGGGCTTATTGAGTTGTAGCTTAATATCAAATAAGAAAAATTAGAGCTTATGAGTTAAAGAGATTTTGAGAGATTAAAAGTAACTGAATTTCATTAATAAAAAGTTTGCTTACAATACTCAAAAGGAAAATTACAAATTTACGCTAGGAATTGAAATTTAAGCTAAAACTAAATCTAGGCTACGTCCCTTTGTGTGTGAAGAGTGAGGTCCTATTTATAGGTGCTGAAAGAAGCTTCTAGGATGCCTTGCCTTGCTCTTCAATCTTTCAATCTCATCCCTTGAATCCTCTAATCATTTCCAAATGATTAATAGCCGTTTGATCAAATTGTGGACACCTGAAGATTGCCAGCGTGTCATTCCCTTTTGGATGTCATTGTGCTTCTTTTGTAAGTGTTTTAGCACAAAAACCCATATGAATTTGTGCTTTCTCCATTATTGACGTGGTCTCATCTTGAGCTTGAGCTAATGAATCCCATGGAAAGACTGTTTTGACCCTTGCCTTGCACTTATGAGCTCCTTAATTGTCCAAATTGCCCATTGATTTTGATTTGCCCCTTGTTTTTAACACCCCATGGGTTAATGTTTGGGACAGATGGGTGAATATAAATGTGAATTCGCAAATCATTATTTAATAACTGAAAACGGGTTAATTCAGTTTGAAAATTTGCTCTGATAGACATAATTGCCCTTGTCATCTTTTTGATCCTTTTCTATCTATTATAAAGAACTTTTAGAAATTGCAAGTTCAGTCCTTATGGTTTATAAAAAGATGAAAGGGCTAGGATTTTGGGCTTTGATTGGGCTTTTGGGTCCGGGTAAGGCCCATTTGGGTTTAGGGACCATTTATGAATTTTTCTGAAAGTTGAGGGGCTTAAGTGGAATATTTAGGGTCTTGTCTTCTTGTGGTTGACTTCTGTTGACCATGAGTTGACTTTTCTTTGACTGGATTTGACTGAGGCTTAACTTTTCTGGCTTCGGCTTTGTACTCTACTAATTCTCGTGTCCGTGCTTGCCCGTTTTTGACTGTTTTCTTGTGATTTTTGGTATATCCGTACCTGCACACACAAAACACAAATACAAGCATATTTTTGCCATTTTTGGTCTGTTTTGGGTTTAATTGGGTTATTTTAAGTACAAATAGATGTGTGTATTCTACACTTATCAATCCTCACAACCTCAAGTGAAGGAACTAGTACTAAACCAAGGGTTCCAGATGAGGTAAAAGGCGCTTCTGAAGCCAAAGCTGATTCTACAATTAATTGGGGTTTAGAAGAAAAGAGTGAATATTCTAAGGAAGAAACCGTTGATGAAGAAATAGAATGGTTAACTACTTATGAAGAGGAAGAGAAGAAAGATGATGATGAAGATGACAGAAGCATTGATATTAAAAAGACTGATGATGATAAGGAAACTTATGATGAGTTTGTACATGGTAATGAATATGTGCATGACGATGTGGACGAGGAGATGAAAGATGCTGAAGTTACTAAAACTGGGAAAGATGGTGAAGATATAACTGATGTAGAAAAGACAGATGCTGAAAAGACAGAAGTAACAAAGGGTGATCTTGAGCAAGCTGGAAAACTTCCACTTATAAGCTCTAGTTTATCCGTGTCATCCGATTTTGGTAATCAATTCCTTAACCTTTCTCTAAATACTTCTTTAAATGGTACTACTAAGGAATCTCCAGATACAGAGATCAATTCTTTGTTGGACATTCAAATCCAACAAGAGGTGCCATATATCTAGTCTCTATCAATACTCACTGTACCTGTTTTGGTGAATCCTGAGCCCACAGTTCTCTCACCAATACCTGAAATTCCTTTAGTAACTCTTGCAAGAACTCCTCCACCTCCTTCCTATGTCTCTAATCTCACACCTGTACTACAACAAACAACAACACCAATCCCTACACCACCAATCACCACCGTAGCTCCAGCTGCTACAACATTTCTAGATCCACTCCCTGCAATTGCTCAAAGAGTATCTGTCTTGGAAAAAGATGTTCAAGAGCTTAAACAAGTTGATCAATCTCCAGCAATTATTGCAACAATTAGATCTGAGGTACCAGCAGCTGTAGATGAGTATCTTGGATCAAGTCTTGAAGACACTCTTCAAAAGGTACTCCAGAAACACAAAGAACTTATACAACAAAGCTCTCAAAAAGATGTTTTCGAGATTATCAAGATTAAACAAGAGCAAGCAGCCAAGGAGCCTCAGCTAAAATTCTCAGCTATACCATATGATCAAGTTGTCGAGGCTGAATTCAAACAGAAGGAGATTCTTTTCAAGATGATGAGGGAATCTAAGTCTTATAGAAAACATCCAAAACATAAAGCATTGTATGATGCACTCATGCTTTCACTTATTCAAGATGAAGACGACTTGGATAGAATGGTCCCAGATTTGAGGAAAAGAGACCGTAAAGAAGATGAAGACCCTTCTTCTGGATCAAACCAAGGGAAAAAGAAGAGAAGCTCAGGAAAGGGCTCTGAACCCTCAAAGACATCTTCAGCGTCCAAGAAAACCTCTAAAGGTAACACTCCACCTAAATCTTCTAAAAATGGTAAATCTGCATCTGCTGAAGAGTCAGTTAAAGAAGCTACTCATGAGGTAACAATGGGTGATGAAGAACCAGTTCAAGATAATGTGAACGATGTTGATCAACCAAATGGTGAGGCTGAACCGAAGAATGATTGGTTCAAACAGACTTCAAGGCCTCCTACTCTAGATCCATAGTGGAACAAGTGTCAAGTTGTTGATGATCAACCTGAACAACCCTGGTTTAATAATCTGTTATCTGCTCAAAAGGATTCACTCACATTTAATGAACTCATGACCACTCTTATTGATTTCTCCAAGTTTACTATGAATCGTCTAAAGATAAACAAGCTCACAAAATCACACTTAGTTGGTCTCGTCTACAACCTTCTGAAGGGCACATGCCAGAGTAACATTGAGCTCGAGTACAACATGGAGGAATGCTACAAAGCTTTGTCTGATCAACTGGATTGGAACAACCTTGAAGGAGATCGTTATCCCTTTGACTTGAGCAAACCTCTTCCTTTGAAAGGTCATCCAGGTCATCTAACCGTAGCTTCAGAATACTTATTCAACAACGACCTTGAATATCTGAAGTCATCGGACCCAGAAAAGAAGTATACTATGTCTATCACGAAGACAAAGGCTACAAGATACAAGTTAGTGGGTATTGAGACATGATCCTTAATCTATGGAGTGTTACCAAAGTGGGTTATGAAAAAGATGTAATACATGGAATTAAGCACTGGGGGCCAGGAGACAACTATTCTACAGGTCTTAGCTAAACAGATTCTTGAAACATGATGTCTTCTCTCATCTGAAGATTCTGAGCGTGAAAAGTGTGACGGTCAACAAATTGCATGGTTACGGTTATTTGGAGGAAATTATGGTGAGAAGAGCTGATCGACAATTATACAAGTTCAAAGAAATTGACTTCGTTAATCTACACTTGAATGACATTGAGGACATGCTTCTTGTTGTTGTTCAACACAAGTTATTCCATCTCGATGGTGATGTTATTGTTGACTTGGTGGTGGCACTGCGTATGTTCACTAGAAGTCTCATCATCAAGAAGAGAGTCGAAGATGTCCAATTAGGGGTAGAAAGTTACCAGAAGAAGCTCAATATCACCAAGCGTCCAAAGGACTTTCCTGGAATTTCTGCCAAAGAACTGTACACACCATCATTTGATCCACCGAGAATTTTCTATGCAGACTTAAGCAACCGGAAGTGACTAATGCGAGCTGATGAGCTCTACAAGTTCTTAGATGGGACACTCAAGAAAGTTCGTGACACTCTTCACCACAGGCTACTCAATTTTCAATTTGGCTACAACAAAGACATGCCCAGATGAAAAGGGTCAGACTCGAATAAGAGATGATCAGGCATCAAGGTGGATTTGATTTATAAGTAGATGATGGAGAGGCGGATCCTCAGGAACTTGGAAAGATTGGTTGGTGCAAGGGAACTTGAGATGGACTACAGGCTGATGTAGAGGACGATATGATTTTGTCATACTTATTCTTCTTTCATATCAGGTCCAATCTCATTATCTATCTTGTGAATATGTAATATATGTAGTGTAGACTTGTAAAGTAGGCAAATATATAGTGTTTGAGTAAAAAATATTCAAGAATTTTTAGTAAATTCAAAATTTTTCTAATTAATGTACTCAGCACTATATATATATATATATATAAGAATCCCTCATAAATTGAGGGAGAACATTAAAATATTCCTAATAAAGCTTGCTAATAATCAGAACATTTTTCTCCTCAAATAGTTTTCAAATATATTTGGATCACTTGATATCCAAAATATAAAGAGATTTGACATTTTTGATAAGGGGAGAAAATATGATTAAAATATGTAACTTGTAATAAGTGATCAGTAAAGACTTAAGGCGGTCTCCTCCCTCTCCATGCTAAACAATTTTGATTATTGATGCATGTGTTAAGGGGGAGTATTTCTAAAAAGTACAAAATATCGACGTACAAATGTTTTGATATATATACTTAGCCACCTTATAACTCTGATAAAAGTAGGTACATGGTCAGTCCTTGGGTATTGTTCTCATTGCCTTAAAACCATTTTGGAAAAACACAATCAGGTACGTGTGATATATATATATATATATACATATATATATATATATACATATATATATATATATATATATATATATATATATATATATCACACGTACCTGATTGTGTTTTTCCAAAATGGTTTTAAGGCAATGAGAACAATACCCAAGGACTGACCATGTACCTACTTTTATCAGAGTTATAAGGTGGCTAAGTATAGGTATTCGTTCCCATGATCCAGCCAGAACCAGAGGGATCTACCTAAGGACATTTCATTAGCTAGAATAGAAGTCCTTAGGTATGATATGCAAGGAGTAAAATGAGAAACGGGAATAACATAGACTAAGACAAAGCTAGTACTAGAACAAACCCAACAAGGTGCTAATGATGAAGTCTTGGTAAGCATTGAAGGGGTTGACGAACTAAAAATAAATGTAAGGATAAAGGGTGTAAAGAAAGAAGCTATCCATACACTTAGGCAGAAACCCGGTCAATACATATGCTATCAGAAACACTAAGCTGTTGTCTGGTATTGAAGATAGACATCATGGACCCAGTGATGCAAAGCACAACCCTCCCTGACCACTCAAGGTCTCTCAAAATACACTTGTTTCATTTCTCACGGAGATTAAACACATTTCTATCAACTTTCTCACTTCGAGATTAGTTGGTATTGAAAAGGTGGCAGTCTGCTCCAGCCTTCAATTACTAAAACCAAAGTGCACTATCGAGTCTAGAGCCATAAAAGAGATCATCCATAAATCTCTCTAGGACACTAATCCAATATAATTTTTTATTCATACACTGTGAAAATAAGTAATATATTAAGAGTCCTACGCATTATCCTTGTGATATTATCAGAACATCAGAGTGGTACTTAAGTATTCACAGTGACGATGGAAATCCTTCCAGAGCCAACATCAAACAAGCTTTGCGGTAAGTGACTTGTGAGATCCTACATGGATCAAACTTGTGACACTGGATATCGATTCGGTCCAGCTTATGAATTGACGGCTAACAGATTTTTGAACTAGCAAAACTCTCGATGTGTCACAAAACACTTTATTATTGATACATTGATTGATTTTCAAACCGATTTTATTATATCTCTAAGACCTTTATTATTCTAAGAGGTCGATCTTATGTCCATAGGAAGCCTCACAAGGGTATCTGGACATAGGAAAGCTGAACATGAATTGACGACTCAAACGGGAAGACAATAACTTACCGATCTACTCTTACCGTGTTGTCTGCTTTGAGACACTTCGGTAACGAGAACGGCTAGTGCAGCTGCGAAACCCTGTCAAGGAGATTCTTTTGAATTCTACCTGATCTCAGGCAGTATTTATATTGATCAACGAGGAACCATGGTTATTATAACATTATTCGACAAAGTGACAAAGACACTTTCGTCCATATATGTTGTTTATCACTCACTTAAACATGCAGGTTTTCTCAACGGTTGCAGTAGTTAGTCCAAGACGAGTCAGATCCATAGCCACATGCTCATACCTGAACAACATATGAAAAGACATTATGAAAGCTCAAGTACATGTTTCAAAAGACTTCCGCTACTCTGATACTCCACGTCTTCCTTAAAGTCAAAAAGTGTTAAAGTTAAAGAATTTCAAGAAAGATAATTATACAAGCTTTCAAGATGACGAAATGTATGAGCATGTTGGTCTAAAGGTCACAAGATCACAAGAGAGCAAAAGATTACAAGATGATGAAAAGATATGATGTATGGCTGATGATCTCAAGAAGCTCATGATCACATGCAAGTCAAGCTAAAGGAACAAGCTCAAGCCTACAGTCAAAAGATCACTACACATTTCACAAGATAAAGATTTAAGACAATGAGCAAGACGGCTAAGCTTAAGTTTTTGCAAAATGGAGTGACCTCCCTTAGGGAGAGATTGTTAGAAACACGAAAAAGACTCGATCACTCCTAAAATGTATTTCGTAGCTCGTAGTTAAACATTGTGTTAAAGTAAGCTAACTGGGCCAAGTCCATGGCACTAAAGGCCCATGGACACCCCAATGTAAGGATATATTTCCTTTCATTAATTGTTGTGTGATTTGATATTTCTACATATTATTTGTTTTTAAAGCTTCAATCTCATTGTTCATAGCTTCAACCCAATTATTATCATTCAAAGCATCAACATAACTAGAAGGTTCCACAGACTTATTCAAGTTGTAGCAAAAGAGAAATTAGATCTATTCAAACAAGCATAACTAACATACTTTTCAATACCATACTTTACATTAGAATTAACCACAAAGTCATTAAATCTAACAGGCATTTTAGTTTGTCTACTAGACCTTCTTATTCTAGGTGTCTGCACAACATTGTCCGGATAAAAAACATTACTGGTTTGAGTTGGCGATGAATTAGAATTACTTATATTGCCCTTAGATGGACTTTGATCATCAAAGTGGGTTGCAGATACCTCTTCCTGGTACAGATTTGTAGTGTCTATTGACCTATGCCTAGGAAGAGGGCTACTACCATCCTCAACTGATGAAGTCCTCCCTTTATTATTAGGACTTTGAGATCTATTGTTGTCAAAAAAACTTAAGTGATCACTTTCACTAACATAATCAAGACTTTTAGAATAACTGGTTTTCATTATGAAAGGAAAAACAGTTTCATTGAGTTTCACATCCCTAGAAAAGAACACAATTCTAGTATCAAGACTCAAAAGTTTGTATGCCTTTTTAGAAGTAGAATAACCAATGAGAACACACTAGAATACCTCAAATGGGAAAGACTAGGTTTCTTATTATACACCAACTCATAGGGACACCTACCATTTAGGACAGATGATGGCAACCTATTTATAAGATACACAGAAGTTAGAACGCAATCAGACCAAAACTTTAATAGAATACCTCCCTAAAACATAAGACTCCTTGCTACATTAAGCAAGTGTCTATGTTTCCTTTCAGCAATCTCATTTTGCTAAAGAGTATGAGCACAAGATGTTTGATGAATTATACCCAAGTCAGAATATATATTATTCATTTTATTATTCACAAACTCAGTGCCATTATCAGACCTAACAACCTTGATTTTAATTTGAAATTAATTGTGAATCAGATTAATAAAAGAAACAAAAACATCAAACATCTCATCTTTGGTTTTAATCAAATAAACCTAAACATCCCTGGAGAAATCATCAACAATAGTCAAGAAATATCTACATCATTCTCTGCTAGTGACTCTGTAAGGGCCCCACAAGTCAAGGTGAACAAGTTCACTAAGTTTCTTTAACTTGTGATCAGACAAAGGGAATGGTTCCCTTGTTTGTTTAGCCCTATGACAGACCTTACATATAGGAAAAAAGAAGATTTAGATATTTTAAGATCATTATGTAGAGTAGACAGGACTTGATCAGCAGGGTGACCACGCCTATTATGCTATAACAACTTAGGTACATTAAAAGACAAAACCATACTAGACTCACCCAAAGAGCATTTAGGGGGCATATCAAACAAATAGAGTCCTCCAGACTCACTACCAGTCCCCAAGGTTTTCAGCTTGGTCAGGTCCTAAATATAACATTTTTCTTCATCAAAACCAACAAACATTTTACTATCTCTAATCAGATTGTTAACAGACAATAAACTCACACAATAACTAGGAACCACAATAACATCATAGAAAACAACAATATTGGTCAACTTCAAATTACCAACATGACTAATGGTAGCCAAAGTCCCATTAGGATGGCCAACTATGATATTTATACTAGAAAAATTTGTTGGTGCAACATTGACTAGGATCTCCTTTATGTTTTAACAATGACAAATAAATGTTTGCAAAATGTAAAATCACAAACGATAGCCAAAATCCGTAAAACATGAGTTGTCTATCTGGCGCGTACACTGGGCATGCGTCAGCGCGCGGGCAGCATGCCATAGGCGAAATCCGAATTTATAGATTTTGCAACGTCAGCTTTCCTCTTACCCGACACATTTGGAAACTTCAATAAAGGTATGTATATGATATTTGAGCATTTAGGAACACTCCAAATGAGTTTTAGACTTAAAGAGGAGCAAAAACGAATCATCCTATTTTTCAACAAAACACCAACTCAAATCTTTTATCAAACGCCTCTAGCCAAGGGCGAAACGTCTTTCTAAACCTAGTATGATCATGTTTTCAACATACCATTAAATTAAAGTATCCATTTGACCCTAATATGGATTTATGTTGCTCCTAATCACGTAACGGGTTTTACTCCCTTATTGGTCAAACTAAGTCAAATGTCACTTTGCGTAAACGCATCCTTTCCCGTCATGGGATATGCTTTACTTGAGATGCAAAGCACTTAGCTTGTTTGCATCAAGATGATTAGTGATCAAATCCATTTTTGATTATCATGGATTAGTCTAAATGACTAAATGAGTTTATGGTATTTGGAGGCTAATCATGCTTTGAGTTTTCTCATCTCCATACATATAAATGTTTTACAAACTCACATGTATTCCTCACATGTACAAGATGACTTACAAACTCCCACACTCCTTCTACACAATCCTACAACCCATCATTCCTAAACATTTGTTCACCTTTCTTACCCAACAAATGATTTCATCCTTCACAACACTCTAAACACTTCTTTCTTAAACCTTCCCATAATCACATATGCCCACTCTTTCCTTTCTTATTAGCAATGTGATTATTAACCAAAATCAATCCTTTGATTTCATCCTAAACATCATCATCTTCATCACTTTTATCTTTGAACCTTCTTAAGCATAAACATTACTCTTCACATAAACCTTCCCCAAATAATACCCACATGCCAACTTACATTCCCTTACACAATGTACTCTCTTTATACTTGTTGTACTTCTTGTTCCTTACATTTCTAACAAAGGCTCCTCCATATTCCATCAAAACATTCTCCACCACACATCTACTATTCACCTTCTTTCTCACAACATTTGAATTACACACACACACACACACACTCTATCATCCTCACCTTTGATCAAACCACCTCGTCAATCTAAGTTACCTCATTTTCTTCTCCACCCTTGGATTGATTTCAAACAAACACAGCAAACACACTTTCTCTTCCACCCTGGATCAAGCTACCACATCAATCCAAAATACCTCATTCTCCTCTCACAAACAAACACAACTCACTCACCAAACAAACATACCTCTCTTATCACCCTTGATCTTGCCACTTCACCAATCTAACTTACCTTTCTTCTTCACATCCTCACCCTCCATTTCAAAATAAGATCAAGAGGCTCCTTTCTATCACATCATGCGAACTCATGACAACTCATTCACAACCCATTCTCTTTTCCAACAGATGCTTAATCAATTTGAAATTCAAATTTTAAATCTTTCCCCTTTTTTTCTTCAAGTTAAGAATATTCTCTTGTATCCTAACTAGCTTCTTTAAGCCTTTGGTTGGATCCCAACTAAGCCAGTTACACTTTGAAGAATACCAAAAATACCCCTTTCCGATAATTCTTTTCTCTCTTTGCAATATCGGATAAGCGAAAGGCTTTTAAATACTTAATAAACATTTGTATCAAATAGCTATTTGAGTTGGTTGGCCTTGAGTGTAAGAAAATGTGAAAGGTCATAGTGTGTAGTACAATTGGAGGTTTAACAAGTGCGGGTATTTAAAACGTCAAATCCCGAAGAAAACATTTCGGGAATCCGGAGCGCGTGGGCAGCGCGCCACTCGCAAAATGTTTTTACAACATTTGGGATTTTGGCCTATAAATACCCACCCTTGGCCTTTGTATTTTGTCAACTCTTGCAAACATTATTTCCTCTATTTTCTCTTCTCTAATCCTCTAAGTCTAACATCAAGTGTTCCAAACTTCTCATCTATCATTCTATTGAAGTGAACACATCTCCGCAAGAGAGCCACACAAGTACCTAATCCATACTTGTGTGTTTTGTCGAGGGTCTTCTTTCTCATACACTTTCTTTAGAATCAAGTCTCTAGGTTAGGTTAGGACTTAGTTCAACTATCTATATTTTATTTCATCAAGTTTTAAGGGAAGTCTTATATCTGTGGGATCAAGCCTAGATCATTAGAGATCTAGTTGGGGTTTAGTAAGCTTCCAAGGGAAGTCTTAATTGGTTATAGGTTAATTCGAATCACAGGTTCTTAGGGGTGGATTCCGAGGGCAGAATACCGTAGGTAGTAACTCTTCTTTGTGAGCTCTGATCTTTGTGTATATCGGTGGAGTTAAATTGTAATACGGTGTGTAGTCCACCATAAGGATTATACTAGTGTAGTATCTGAGTCGTAGATTCGCAACTGGACGTACGGAAGGACTAAACCCCCCTTCCCGAACCAATATATATCATGGTGTCTCTCTTTCTCTATAACTACTTATTATTCTTTCGAGACTTGAACTTTTATAAACTTTAAAGAAGTCAAGAAAACCGTATTCACCCTCCCCTACGGTTCTACAATTGGTATCATAGCAGGTTGCTCAAGTTTCCAAGCGTTAAAGCCTTCCCGAGAAGCCGTTTTAAGTTGAAAACTTCTTTTTTCAAAAATTTGAAATCTTAACTCCAGTTTTTGAAAAAGTAGAATAAAGATCCATGGATCAATAGAACTATGTTGAGGGGTATTCAATGCAAAGACCACCTTTGCAAGAACCCAACGGGTTTTGCTTTTGGAAAGCCGGCTTCGAGACTTACATTAAGTCCAAAGATATTGACTTATGGCAAGTCATCCAAAATGGCGATTTTGTTTTCGAAGACGAAGGACAAGCCATATGAACTTCTCGAAGATGGTGAGAAAAAACAACTTGGCAAGAACAACGAGGCCAAGATGACTCTTTACAATGCTCTACCTCGTAAAATGTATGAAACAGTTTTTTTGTGTAAAACCATCAAGGAGGTTTGGCATACACTAATCATCACTCACTAAGGCAATTTACAAGTCAAGAATCGAAAGATTGATCTTGTTACTCAAGAATACTGATGTGTGCTAAAACACACATCCTTATAACCCCGGAAAACACTATAAAACGGACTTAAAACACTAAAAAATGGAAAATTATATTGCAAAAATGTTTGTATTGTGTTTTTATGTTTTGCAGGTACTAAGGATTAAAAATGAAGCAATAATGGGAATTTTCGGGTTTGATTAAATCAAGTTGACTTATTATTCGAGATCAAGACGAAGTCGGAAAAATCCCCCGAGCATGCCATTGGAAAGAACACGAGATTTCGAGTCCAACGGTGCTTTCATTGCTTATTAGGCCGGCCCGTAACCCATTTATATGGGTCGGGCCAGCCCATATTATCTTTAGCCCATGAGCAGCCCAAGCCCAAAATCTGATCATAATAGGCCCAAGTCATTTTTGAAACAAGAAATGAGAAATCTTAATCAGTCAGTCACGTGACACGAAATTAATTCATAGCACATCACGTGCGTTTCCACTCATTCTTTTTGGCTCCTCTCAGCATCCGACACGTGGCAAGGATTTATATCAGTATGAGAATAAAACTCTAAGAAATGAATTGAGATGAAATGTGCTTCTAGCTCAAGTGCACCCAAACCAAGCTCCTCACGTGCCTCCCCACTCAATATTTTTCTTCCAATAGGAATTCTCCGCGTGTCCATGTTAATATAACCGGTTTAGAAATGAAATGAAAAAAACGCGTTTATATTACGCTGTACTAGTCTACGTGCTTACCTCTCATTTGTTGATTCATGATATATTCGCTGGCATGTCCACATGTTCCAATTGGCGGATCAAAATATTTCAGTGATTGGCAGCACCTGAGCAGTCCGAGGAAAGCAACCCCAAGCCAATCATTGGCATTCAATTTGAGGCGGTGAAGGACAAAGAGTATAATGCCCCTAGATCTTGGATTGCTATTGGCTGGCTGCTTGGAATGACAATTTTTCCCTCACACTTCTTTGGCTATTTAAAGAGGCACGCTCCAGGCATATGGATTGTTAGATTTAGTAGGTTTAATTTGCACATAGTAGTTGTAGTGTAGTTTTAGGAGTAGGAGTAGTATAGTTTAGCTTATTTTGGGATTATTATAAAAGCTTATTGAAGCTTATTAGATCTAGCTTATTGTAACTCTTTAGCTTGTTAATGAAGAAGTATATTTCAAAGGTTGGTGTTTTCTTTAGCTTATTATTTATGCTTATTCTCTTGTCTTTTTCTTATTTCTTTTTAGCTTATTTCTAAATAAGCTCATGCTTATAGCTTATTTTTAGATCCGATCTCTTAAGCTTATATTCTAATAAGCTACTTCCATAGCTTATTTAGACTAGCTTATTTTATAGTGTTTTCGATTTAAAGCTTTTCGAGTTAGCTTATTCTAGCTTATCTTCAATTGCTTATTTTTCTAGCTTAATGTTTTTATTTTATTTCTCCAAAACCTTTTAATTTAGTTTTTTAAGTCTTATTGAAATAGTTTAATCATTTAGATCTATTAGCTTTTAGCTTTTCTATTCAAAATACTTAATATTTTGAAATTGTAGCTTTTAGCTTATAGCTTAGTTATCTTAATCTCTTGCTTTCTTGTCTTATCTCTAATTTCATCCTTCCATCTTCTAAGGTCGGAGCTTAAGGGTCTTATAAGGTTGATAAATATATAAATTTTCGATCTTTTTGGTTTTTATGGAAGTAATTAGTAAATAAAGTTGACGCAGAGTGTTAAGCTTATTTGTTTATTAAGTTTGTAAGATCGGGTGGAGATACGTCTCAAATTATATATATGTAATATACTAAAGTATAAGAAATTCGAAAATTACCCTTTAGGAAAAAGGTAATAAGGAAAATTCACACAAAAATATTGTACCTTTATCCGGTAAGTGTTCACCGGGTCTTTATACCCCAAGAATCGTGAAATTGAA
>BQNB010048498.1:2030-14484 GCA_026074375.1 Tanacetum coccineum
GTTTGTAAAGCCCATTAGGGTTTCCTTGGTGTATAAAAGGAACCCTACGGCATAGTGTTTGAGACATAGAACCCTAATAGAAATCATTAGAAAATAGAAAAGTTTTACATTGTGTTCTTCTTAGTACTTGTGTTAAGATTCCGCATTAACACATAGTATTCATAGTTATTATCTCTCATATAGTTGATTTAGATTTATTCAAGTTAGTTATTTTCTTATAAAAGGCTAAACAGATCCAAGAATTTGGACCAACAAAAAGTATGCATAAAACAGTAAAAAGTGGGGCTATAAAACTCACCTTTTGCAAAAGGTGAAGCAGGAATAATCAACAAACTGATGAATGAGTACGAATGTCCTAACGCGACCTAATAAAGTATATTGTGCTTTAGATTCCAGTAGTCAATAGTGAAATGATGCACGTGCGAAGTTTTTAACGTTCTCATCACTCGAACGTGTTTGCGTTTTAGTTAAGTAAGTCAAAATGTGTACTTGTAAAATTTATATCATTTTCATTAAGTCTCGACGCACAACGAAGGTTACTATTTTTGTTAAGTCTCGTCGTTGAACAAAACCACTATTTTTATTAAGTTTCGACGTTTAAGTAAGACTAATATTTTTATTAATCTTATACTTTATTCATTTTTTAAGTACTTCCGTTTAGTTTATATTTTTCCTAAAACACGCTAAGTATTCTACCAAAGTCTAGTTACCAAATTTATCAGACATTAATTCATTACTATTATACTTTACGTTACCAACTTTTATAAATCAAATCTCGCTTATTAATAATACTTTTAGAAAGTTTTCGACGCACATAGATAATATATAAATGATAATATAGTATTTGTTAAGGATTTTATAGCTCGTTCGGACTCGAAAACGCTTAAAAAAATTATTTTAATTTTCAAACAACTCATATTATTTTTATAAAATTTCAGATTTTAGTCAGTTCTCACGAGGGCGTAACTCATTCGTTATAAAGATTCATGGAATGTTCATAAGCTACCTTTTAAGGAAAAATACCGTTCTACAAGTTTTATTTAATATGTTTTACCCGACTCATACTCGAAATGGGTTGAAAACCCGAAAACGTAAACTAGATAGATTGTGTCAAAAACAGTTTTGAGCTGGAAAAATATTAGTTTTCCTCCGAACTTCATTTAGTCATATCAAAATCGTTTTAAGTTCGTTTTTAGCGTTATTTATATCCACGCGTTCGTATTTTTGTATAGAAATATAATTTAGACTCTCGACCTTTTAAAGTGTTTATAACAACTCGTTTAATTTTATTAAAATTTTGGACAACAAGTATTTTCTAACAAAACTACACTATATTTTTATCCGCAAACCACACAACTTCAAAACTAACCTAAATCCCTTCCACCGATTGTAACCAACACTCAACAACTTTAAGTCTACCTAATCCCTTTCACCGATTGTTACAATATCAACATAAATCACTTTTAACACTCTTAATCACAATATTAACCCAAAAGTACTACAATATTAAGAATACTCAAAAACTCAAATAAGTTGTACAACCTCTTTTATCTTGTTAGTTTCTTGTAAAAAAATTGTTTTCGCAAACACGGGTGATGACGTTTTAAAAGAATAATAGATGCTCTTCATGAATGAAAGTTTATGAAATATATAAAAGAAAAAAGATGATGAATATGGCTTACAAGGTGTAGAAAAAGTGATGAAAGAATGAAGAATCTTTAACCTGGAATGAACTCGAATATAACCCGAAGAAGATCTTGAATAACCCGAAAATAATAATCAAGAATCACTAGTAACCAACCAACAATATGTGTGAAGAAGGAAAACAAAACACAAAAGTGTGTGTGTTTGTTGTGGCGTCGAAGCAAGAACAACAAGGGAAGAAGAGAAAATTTATTTATGTGTTTGTGTTTATGTGTGTGAAGTAAATGAGAGAATGAATGTATTTAGATAATATAAGCGCACACACTCACATGGGATACCTTAAGGGTGGGTTTTCAAATCATGATCAAGATAAAAGGATTAGTACCATTAGGGAACACATTAGCTAGAAAAATGGGATGGTGTTGGGTGTGTGAGGGGCAGACGAGCTAGGGACTAAGGAGGACCAATTTGATCTTTTAATCTAATTGATATGATGTCTACTTAACTCCTTATTTAAATTTTTTAGGTCAAATGTTGTGTATGAACACGATGTTCACAAAGCTGTTAGGCTTTTCAAGAATTATACCATAGATGCTGCATAATCTGGAACCAACAATTCTACCAGGAGTTAAGGAAAAACAGGTTAACGATGACATTGACCAAAATAATGAATCAGATAATCTTTTTATTCGAGATAGTTATAAGTTTCAATACTTTTAATCTAATTCATAAAAAATGTGGTATGAAAATCCTACTTGGATATCTAGGTGTCATATGTGATCCTACTTTTGGAAGTGATGAGGAATGTTTTTATTATATGTTCTGCTATTAGATCAATATGTTCTGATAATGGGAATGATCGTTTTATCTGCTATGCATGCGTTAATTGTGAGCATCTTTCTTTCTCTCAATGCTTATTATATTCATGTGTACACACAAGCTCTTTGTGTCAGTGTGTGCAAAATAGCTTTGTTTGCAACGACAATGTGCAAGGCATCTTTGTCCCTTATCCATTATAATTTTTAAATTGCAGATCAATGAGAGCATTAATATGTAACTGAGATGGTACGCAGTTCATCTTCGCCACACACAATCAATTGCCATACATCCAACCACATCCCAAGCCAACATAAAAGAAAGTTAAGAAGTCTTGCGTTGTGTCCTACCAATGACCGCTTTTTGTGACAAGGTATTCAAGCTTTTTATTTTTTGTTACTTTATGCCTGATAGAAAAAAATGATATTTTTGCTCCAGAAAATATATGGTAATTGTGACAACTATATGAGCTTGATGGGAGAAAAACTGCTCCAGTTTCCCATGGCCCATCTTCACCAACTAGCTTATTGCATGTATTTTTTTAATAATTATAAAGCAACACTGTTAAAAATAATAAAAATTAACCTTTTTAGTTAGCAATATCTGATACAGTTAGGCTAAACCTTTGCTTTCCACATGATATCTGTAAGATGACACAGTTGTTTGATTTATAAGATAGTTCCCTTGGAGATGAAACGTGGCTCGGTTTTGATAACGAACGAAACTACCATATTGAAGTATTATAACAAACTGATACAATTGTTCCACAACCTGTTTGTTGACGCAGCAGCAAAAGCAACATGGGTATGTTTTATTTTGACACAACCTTGCGTCAGTTTGTGAGTCTTAATTGTCCGAAACAGTGCAATGTTCATTGTTAAAAAGGGCAGACACTGTAAAAAAACTTGCCACACAATATGTTTATACATGCGTTGCATATTTCTTGCGAGGTATGTGCTTTTCAAGTGGGTCGCTTGGCCTTCTTCAGCAATCATTTACATAGATATTATTCTTTCAACTTTGGGTTTTTCTTTACAGAGTCTTACATGAGCCCCACGATTGTTAGCAGCTATAGCTAATGATGACATTCTCCCAGTTCTTAATTACTTCAAGGTTGGAATGTTTACGTAGATCACTTTCTAGCATAATCTTTTTGTAGAAACTGAAAGTACCTATTAGATAATGGGTATCTTACTTGCTAATGTTTCATTTTTGTTATTTTTTATGCTTAGGTCCACAAAGGGACATAGCCGAAGATGAGATTAATTGCATTAGAAGGCTTCGAGAAAAAACAATTAAAGGTTATTATTCAGCATTCCCCTGTCAAAGCATTGCAACGACTGCCTAGCTCTTATGGGAAAGTTTGACCTCAAATGGAGGAAAACATCTTGTCAGTTGCAATTGGTTTTATGTATAGTTATTATATATACTTATTTGAATGATGTATGTTATACGCATAATAGGTGTTAACCTAAGGCAATATGAGGACATAAAGTTGTTTCTTCCATCAGATTGATATCGACACACTAAACAACGTTAACCGTTTATTCTGATTTATTTATTTAATTTTCTTATTGTTATTTTTATCATTAGTTATAGACAGATAAGGAAGCGAAGTCATGTATATACAATAGGATCAATAATTTGGGCATGTTATTCCATTTCATCCTTTAAAGCACTAATGTGCATTCCTTTGGACAAGTGCAGAATTGTCACCATTCATTTTTTTTTTTTCATTATTTACTTTACAAAATTTATTTTGTTCGTTATTAACTATATCAATTTTTTACGATGTTCATAATTCATTAACCGTTACTTAATTTATTTATTGGATACTCACAAGGCAAGAAATTTTTAATGTTACTATAATAAAGAAATTCTTTAAGAAAATCTTTAACCAAAAATAAAAATAAAAACAATAATCATAATGTCACGTCATAATACCAAGTCATAATACCACGTAATCAGGGCTGCCATGTCATCAGTTTTTTTTTGGAAAGCATAGCTTTCTTAGTAATTCATTTTCTTATCGTTACGTACAATCTTTATTTGATCCAATTGCTTAGCCTATTTAAATTCAACTAGAAGAAAGCGCACTCAATTCGCTGTCAAGGTAGATGGTAATCTAGCGATGAGAATTTGATTCTAGTAAGATTTTTGTGAGTGTGTTTTTATGTAATGCTGATATGATGAGGAACTGACTTTTATGCCATTCATGCATTACTTCCCACATCTTCCTTAACTTGCCATAGAACACAAGTCAAGTGTTACTTGATTTCAATAAACATTGCAAGGTTTAATTGCAGCTTTGGTGGCCCTCTCAAGTGATAAAAGAGCTACTAAGTACGGGATAGTTGTGACGAATGAAGGATTTGGGTTGGAAATCAAGCGGCATAAATGGTAGCTGTGAGTTATACATGATCTTGACGTGTCATTTGTTTTTTATTCTCCTAAATTCTGATAAAATGTCGTATACTACCTGCATGTACCACTATCGAAAGACTCCTCTACCTAATGTTGAAGTTGGATTTTCCAGGCAAGGCTTATGATTATCAACTGTCTAGTTTTATCAACAGGCATGTTATTCTATTTCATCTTTTAAAGCACTAATGTGCATTCCTTTAGTCAAGTGCAGAATTTTCACCATTCATTTATTTTTGTTCATTATTAACTTTACAAAATTTCTTTTGTTCGTTATTAACTATATATAAATTTTTTACGATGTTCATAATTCATTAACCGTTACTTAATTTATTCTTTGGATACTCACAAGGCAATAAATTTTTAATGTTACTATAATAAAGAAAATCTTTAACCAAAAATAAAAATAAAAACAATAATCACATAATGCCATGTCATAATACCACGTCATCAGGGCTGCCATGTCATCAGGTTTTTTTTGTACGCATAGCTTTCTTAGTAATTCATTTTCTTATCGTTACGTACAATCTTTATTTGACACAATTGCTTAGCCTATTTAAATTCAACTAGAAGAAAGCGTACTTAATTCGCTGTCAAGGTAGATGGTAATCTGGCGATAAGAGTCTGATTGCAGTGAGATTTTGGTGAGTGTGTTTTTATGTAATGCTGATATGATGAGGAACTGACTTTTATGCTATTCATGCATTACTTCCCACATCTTCCTTAACCTGCCATAGAACACAAGTCAAGTGTTACTTGAATTCAATAAATATTGCAAGGTTTAATTGCAGCTTTGGTGGCCCTCTCAAGTGATAAAAGAGCTACTAAGTACGGGATAATTGTGACGAATGAAGGATCTGGGTTAGAAATCAAGCGGCATAAATGGTAGCTGTGAGTTATACATGATCTTGACGTGTCATTTGTTTTTTGTTCTCCTAAATTCTAATAAAATGTCGTATACTGCCTGCCTCTACCACTATCGAAAGACTCCTCTACCTGATGTTGAAGTTGGCTTTTCCAGGCAAGACTTATGATTATCAACTGTCCAGTTTTATCAACAGGCCATATTTTTTTTCTACTATTTCTATTTTAGGTTGAAGAGCTTAGACTGAGATAATTACATTATAGTCATTAGTCAATACTGTTATCGTGTATTTCAGGATTTAATTTCTTGGCCTGATTTCACCCGTTGCTATTATCTGAGAAGGATGCAATCTTTCTTTACTGATATGATTCAAACATATTCAGTTCCTGTTATGAAGGTTTCATACTAAAATTATTTATTGTGGCGTTTTTAGTTTTGTTATACGTGTTCTGTAATATATTTTATGTTTTTAATGTACAAGTGTAAGGCGATTCCAGAGAGCTTGAACCATTGTGATGTTTCTTCGTCAGGTTATGATGCTCCAATTCTACTTCTCGATACGATATAAAATTTATATCAAATCTTATAATAAGTTTAAGGTAAATCTATCCATAATGATAAATTTCCATTGATTTTGATAAATTAAACATGATTCAGGGTTCAAATTGCAACGCTTCATGTACGTATCTACAACTTCAGGCTTTGTCCAAGAAAGATGTCAAGAACATCTCCAACTTATTTATAGGTGCAACCTGCAAAATTGTACAAAGAGCTTACCTGATCCTAAGAAACTTCTACATATGGGCAAGTTGCAAAAGACTACATACTAATTTAGTAATTATAGATGAAATGGTAGTAAATTCAAAATGGGGTACATATTTGCCACAATCCGCTCAACTGATGGGTACCAAGTTTATAAATACATTAAACTTACTTGACATGAAGTCTCATCAAGGTATTTATCTTTATAACATAATCAGAAATAGAAGCTTGGTCTTTTATATTATTTTGTTTCAGATTTGTGTGGTTTTGAAACCAGAGATGAAAATGATTGGCTTATGGAAGTTAGTGGTGTCTCTTGCTCGGTTTTATGATGATGCAATAGGATTTGTGGTTTTATATATTATTTGGGTAAGAGTATTGCTTCCCGTAGCACCGAATAAAGCAGGTTTGTTTTCTTGTCGAGCTCTCATATTCTTTTCTTCCTTTTTAGTGTTTATCCGTAAGCATGAAATTGAGAAAAACGCCTGGTGTATTTTTTTTCCTTGATCCCTAATTCCTCACAGATCAAATTATTGAATATGAGTTTATTCTACAGGACCATCTGGTTACTAACGGTCCAAAATTGGTTTCTCTGATTGTCATAGATGTTTGGGAACATGCATACTACTTACAGGTGATTAAAAAAATCTCATGGTTTTTGTCTCTTGAGTCTTGAATATTGAGTGTGGTCCTTTTGTCTGATTTAAAGTCGTCGAAAACAGGTTTGAACTCTAGATATGCAGAAAAATTCCTCCAAGATATCCCTCTTGTGTTTGAGTGGTGTAAAGAACATTGGTACGCATAGCTTTCTTAGTACTTCATTTTCTTATCGTTACGTACAATCTTTATTTGATCCAATTGCTTAGCCTATTTAAATTCAACTAGAAGAAAGCGTACTCAATTCACTGTCAAGGTAGATGGTAATCTGGCGATGGGAGTCTGATTGCAGTGAGATTTTGGTGAGTGTGTTTTTATGTAATGCTGATATGATGAGGAACTGACTTTTATGCCATTCATGCATTACTTCCCACATCTTCCTTAACCTGTCATTGAACACAAGTCTAGTGTTACTTGAATTCAATAAACATTGCAAGGTTTAATTGCAGCTTTGGTGGACCTCTCAAGTGATAAAAGAGCTACTAAGTACGGGATAATTGTGACGAATGAAGGATCTGGGTTGGAAATCAAGCGGCATAAATGGTAGCTGCGAGTTATCCATGATCTTGACGTGTCATTTGTTTTTTGTTCTCCTAAATTCCGATAAAATGTCATATACTTCCTGCATGTACCACTATCGAGAGACTCCTCTACCTGATGTTGAAGTTGGCTTTTCCAGGCAAGACTTATGATTATCAACTGTCCAATTTTATCAACAGGCCATATTTCTTTTTCTTTCTACTATTTCTAATTTTGGTTGAAGAGCTTAGACTGAGATAATTACATTGTAGTCATTAGTCAATACTGTTATCGTGTATTTCAGGATTCAATTTCTTGGCCTGATTTCACCCGCTGCTATTATCTGAGAAGGATGCAATCTTTCTTTAGTGATATGATTCAAACATATTCGGTTCCTGTTATGAAGGTTTCATACTAAATTTTTTTATTGTGTTATAATGCATGTTTAGTTTTGCTATACGTGTTCTGTAATATATTTTATGTTTTTAATGTACAAGTGTAAGGCGATTCCAGAGAGCTTGAACCATTGTGATGTTTCTTCGTCAGGTTATGATGCTCCAATTCTACTTCTCGATACGACATAAAATTTATATCAAAACTTATAATAAGTTTAAGGTAAATCTATCCATAATGATAAATTTCCATTGATTTTGATAAATTAAAAGATCATTAACATTCTGAGCCAAATTTACAGGTGTGGCGGATTGGTTGATCTGCGAATGGGAATACGTTCTGAGCCCCTTTTAACTGAATTCATATTGATGTTATTGCGATGAAATTGTCGGATAGAATCGCTAATGTTCATCTTTTCTAGCAGAGTGATGTTTGACAGATTTAACTTTTTGCCAGATGTTGCGGTCAAGCTATTTGCATATCAAGATTTTTCAGATGACGTGATGATATCATTTAAAAAGGAGGTAACTTGTGAATTAAATAAGTTTAGAATCTGTCTAAACAGAATTTCTATTTGTTTATATATGTATGTTGGAAAGTTAATCCACAAATCTTTGTTGATTATTTGTCAAGTTAGAAAGTTTATGTGTGTATTGGGCCAGCAGGCCAACAAACCCATTAGGAAAATACGATGTCAGTTATAGGTTGAAAAGGTGTGTCGTATGCTTTTTATTGAGGGACATGTTTGTTGGTTTTATCAGAACCATCACAAACCTCTTTTAGGAAAGTATCGATTCAGCAATTATAATAGCAGGGTTTTGTAACATTCAACATTAAGCAGAAATACAATTGTATCAGATTCTAAAAATCTTTTATTCGCAACATTCAACATATATACAATTTGCATTGTAGGTATATACATCAGTTTCTTGGGAAAATTCTTGTTTTACTTATTTTTGTTTCACGAACTAGTTCCAGAGAAGATGAATCGAATCTGTGAAACAGATTCGTAGAAGACCCTTGTTTAAACATTGGCATTAGATCCAGTTTGACAAATCAGAGAGAAGGGCGTGCGGAGGGAGAGGAGATTAGAGAAAGGACGACTGGGAAGAGAGAGGGCAAGGAAACGGAAGAGAGGGAGGGGAGAGACGAGAGAGAGACAAACAATTTGATTTAGGGAATCAAGTAACAACGATTCAGGGAATCGTTCCAGAAAAAGAAAAATAGAGGACCGATTGTTTCTGGAATTAATCAAGAGAACCGAATCGAGATTTAGAGAAGAGAAGAGGGAAAGGAAGGAGATGTTTTAAGAGGGGGGAAGGAACCTGAGATTAGAAGGACAGGACAGAGGAGGAGTTAAATTGTTTTAGAAGAAAACAAAATTCAGTGAGATGTCAGGAGACAATGACGAAAACACAGAGTTGTTATATAAAGAAATCGCCACACAATTATTTTAAATGCCCAGTTTTAAACAATACAACTATACATTATGGGCATTAAGAATGTAGAAGATTATTGATGGCAAATGGAGTTGGGACTTGATAGAAGGAACAAGTATCATCAAAAGAGACTGATATAAAAAAAGGGATGTCTGCGTCAGCATATCTATTTCAGAGGGTTACCAGATGATTTGCAATGCAAGTTGGTGGGATGTGAAACAACGTGAAAGAAAAATTTGGGACTCTCTAAAAGTCCTGATTTATTGGGCAGAGATGTACAACAGCCCACATTCGCCAACAACTTAAACGAGATTCGAGAAAACTTGTGATGAAAGGAAAGATGAATCAATAAATTCATTCGCGGGGAAAATGATTGAGTTATTTATTACAAAGCTAGTACATGTGGATTAACGTTTGAGGAGGCAAACGAAAGAAGGAAAGGTACTTAATGCTGGTTCCAGAGAATAAATTTCTGCCAATTGTAGAAAACCATTGAAATGATTGTAGATTTTAAGCCATAAAAATTGGAGGAGGAGGAGATTATTGGGAAACTTAAGACCTATGAAGAAAGGATTAAATTTAGAAAAGGAAGCCAAGAAGATAATAGTGAAAGGTTGCTGTTCACACGTCTAGGGAACTACAAAAATTATGAACGCGACGATGTAAATGATAGACGAAGGGATGGTAATCAGACACAAGGAAGAGGCCGAGGAAGATTCGCAAGAGATAGTAAGAATGAAGATAGTTATGATAGAAGAAGAAGAGACCCTGGAGATCAAAACACACCATAAGAGGGACATTATGAGAAGTAGAATGTTATAATAGTCATAAGTTTGGACACTATCAAGTGACTGTCCAAAACCAAACCGTATGAGAGAAATTTCAAACCCTTGTGGATGAAGATTTAGAACAAATTTTGATGGTTAACATCTCTGGATGAAACAACTGAAAGGATTAAGTTTGGTATCAAGACATTAGATTTTGAAGATTTGAAGAAAAACAAAGAATTTATAGATTAAGGGGGAATTTGTTGCGGAAAGTTAATCTAACAAATCTTCTGTTGATTATTTGTCAAGTTAGAAAGTCTATGTATGTATTATGTAATTTAGATTAGAAGTCTGTGTTTTTTAGTAGTTTAGGCCAGCAGGCCAACAAACCCATTAAGAAAAAAAACGATGTCAGTTTTAGGTTAGAAAAATTATGTCGTTTACTTTTATTGATAAAGGGACATGTCTGTTGGTTTTATCAGAACCATCACAACCCTTTGAAAAGTGTCGATTCAGCAAGTATAAATAGGTAGGGTTTTGTAACATTCAACATCAAGCAGAAATACAATTGTATCAGATTCTGAAAATCTTTTATTCGCAACATTCAGCATATATACAATTGATTAGATATATACATCAGTTTCTGGAAATTCTTGTTTACTATTTTTGTTTCACGCATACTAGTTCCAAGAGAAGAAGAATCAGAATCTGTGAAACAGATTCTGTAGAAGACCATTGTATAACAGTATGATTATTATAATATTTTGAAGGTATCATTTATATAAAGGATTTGGCATCCAAATATTTTGCTATTTATGGGTGTGGTAATTGCATCTCAACATCTATGCATTGTCACAGAGTTCCTTTCGCGGTTGGTTTTTTCAATCCTCAGCCTATATATAGAATAAATGAATAGATCTACAACACATCTAATATTTGTTTTGGAGCCAAATTAAAAAAACATGTTTAAATCGAGTTCTATTATATTTTCAGTGGAAGCTTTTTTAAGATATTCTAAAGAAACACAACCTGATTAGATTGGAAACATCATTTTCATTTGGCTATGGATATTATAAGTTGACCATCCTATTTACCTTTCTATCCGACTTTAGTTTAACTTACATATCCTCTCATTCGTGATTGATTTATAAACAGGCACGAGGCATGAATTATCCTCATTTTTGCAGCCCGCCCATTGTTCATCGTGATTTGAAGTCTTCAAATCTTCTTGTCGATCAGAAGTGGACTGTAAAGGTATGCTTTTACTACCCTTAACTTTGAGAAAGATCAGGTTAGACACAGCTGACCCTCCCAAAAGCATAACAATACTACTGTGCACAAAAGACGACCTTGGAACCCGGCCAACTCGAGTTTCACAATTAAGAGAGTGGTCGATGCGTAGAATTGAGAAAAGCCGTGGCTTTCAATCATATTAGTCCCTACGAAACATGGATAAAACAACTGCAAAACGGCTTGAAGCATGCTATTGTATCGACCATTTTACTATTTTTTTATCTTTCAACATTATATTAATGTCATTGGAAGTTTATTTAGTATATTCATATCAAAGTTAATAACATTTTCTTTACGTTAATGCAACAGTTTTAGATTATCGCTGTCAACATTACTCGATGTGACTTTTATCAAAGCTTTAAAATTTAACTAAGTATTTTTTTATGCTTAATGCTAAATTATGATATTCTATAACGTGAATTTATCTACGACCTAACTATATTATCTATTCAATATCTTAGGCTATACATATAATAAACCACGGTAAACATGGACAAGCAAACAATCGAACCACCTCCATTCTTGAAAATTTATTAAAAAAAAACATTTACATAAACAAAATGGTTTAAAAAATGTTTCTATAACAAAATTTGTTTTTAAAAAAATACAGCCAAAAATAAAAATGAAAACAATAATCATAAGTCATACCCGCCCACCGGGCGGGTTTTACAACTAGTGTGTGTGTGTGTGTGTATATATATATAAATATATATATATATATATATATATATATATATATATATATATAGTTGGGGTAAAATAAAAAAAGTGTTATAATAAAAAGGGTAAGATAACACCACATGCACTACAAGAAATATGAGAACAGGTGACGGACTTTTCCCCGGCGACATATGTCGCTGGGGAATATGCACTAAACG
>BQNB010048498.1:28702-42537 GCA_026074375.1 Tanacetum coccineum
GGCCATTATGAATTTCAAGTTATGCCATTTGGTTTGACGAACGCACCTGCCGTATTCATGGACCTTATGAATTGGGTGTGCAAACCATATCTGGATAAATTTGTGATTGTCTTTATTGACAATATTCTGATATATTCAAAGAACACGAAAAGCACCTTAAGCTAATCTTAGAATTGCTTAAGAAAGAGGAGTTGTATGCCAAGTTTTCCAAATGTGAATTTTGGATTCCTAAAGTACACTTCCTAGGTTACGTGATTGATAGTAAGGGTATTCACGTGGATCCTGCCAAGATCGAATCCATTAAAGATTGGGCATCTCCTAAATCGCCAACGGAGATTCGTCAATTTTTAGGTCTTGCTGGGTATTACCGGAGATTCATTGAAGGGTTTTCAAAGATCGCCAAACCGATGACCAAGCTCACCCAGAAGAAGATCTAGTTTGTTTAGGGGGATAAGCAAGAAGCAACTTTTCAACTATTAAAACAGAAGTTGTGCAGTGCACCAATCCTGGCCTTACCAGAAGGAAGTAAAGATTTTATCGCATACTGTGATGCTTCAAAGAAGGGTTTGGGCACTGTGTTAATGCAAAGAGAAAAGGTGATTTCTTATGCATCACGCCAACTGAAGATTCATGAGAAGAATTATACGACTCATGATTTGGAAATTGGAGCAGTAGTGTTCGATCTCAAGATTTGGAGGCACTACCTGTATGGAACCAAGTGCATGATGTTCACTGATCATAACAGCCTACAACACATTCTTAATCAGAAAGAGTTGAACATGAGGCAATGACGTTGGTTGGAGTTGCTCAGTGATTACAATTGTGAGATTCGTTATCACCCGGGAAAGGCAAACGTTGTTGCTGATGCTCTAAGTAGGAAGGAAAGAGATCAACCATTAAGAGTTCGAGCCTTAGTCATGACTATTGGCTTGGATCTTCCCAAACAAATCTTGAATGCTCAGACAGAAGCACAAAAACCAGAGAACATCAAGAAAGAAGATGTTTGAGGAATGTTGGTTGAAAACGCTAAAAATCCAGAGGCGATCAGGACGGAAAAGTTAGAACCTCGTGCGGATGGAACTCTATGCCTCAATGGGAGGAGTTGGCTACCCTGTTATGGCAATTTGCGGACTGTGATCATGCACGAGTCCCACAAATCAAAATACTCTATACATTCGGGTTCTGACAAGATGTACCAAGATATGAAGAAGCTATATTGGTGGCCCAATATGAAAGCCAACATCGCCACCTATGTTAGCAAGTGCTTGACCTGTGCTAAGGTCAAGGCCGAACATCAAAGACCATCAGGATTGTTGGTACAGCCCAAGATACCTGAATGGAAATGGGACAACATCACTATGGATTTTGTCACTAAGCTTCCTAAGACGTCGCAAGGCTACGACACCATTTGGGTGATTGTGGACCGACTCACTAAGTCTGCAATTTTCACACCAATGAGAGAGACTGATCCTATGGATAAACTTGCAAGAATATACCTAAAGGAGGTTGTCACGAGGCATGGAGTACCTGTTTCAATCATTTGCGATCGCGACCCGAGGTTCGCATCCAACTTCTGGAGGTCACTTCAGAATGCTTTAGGTACTAATTTGGATATGAGTATTGCGTACCATCCACAAACAGACGGGTAAAGCGAGAGGACAATTCAAACTCTCAAGGATATGCTGCGTGCTTGCGTGATCGATTTCGAAAAAGGTTGGGTTAACCATTTGCCGTTGGTCGAGTTTTCATATAACAATAGCTATCACGCTAGCATAAAGGCCGCACCATTCGAAGCACTTTATGGTCGAAAGTGTCGTTCACTTGTTTGTTAGACCAAAGTTAGAGAAGCTCAAATACTCGGTCCCGAACTAATTCAAGAGACGACTGAGAGAATCATCCAAATCAAACAAAGGATGCAAGCCGCTCGTGATCGACAGAAAAGTTACGCCGATCTGAAGCGTAAACCGATGGAATTCCCAAGTCGGGGATAAAGTTATGCTTAAAGTTTCGCCTTGGAAAGGGGTCGTACGTTTTGGCAAACGGGGGAAGTTAAACCCCAGGTATGTTGGACCTTTCAAGGTGTTAGCAAAGGTTGGAGAGGTTGATTACAAACTCGAGCTTCCAAAAGAGCTAAGTAGGGTTCATAATATATTTCACGTATCAAATTTGAAAAAGTGCTATGCCGACGAACCGTTAGCCATTCCGTTGGATGGACTTCATTTTGATGACAAGCTTCAATTTGTTGAGGAACCCGTTGAGATCGTGGACCGTGAAGTTAAACGGTTGAAGCGAAGCCGCATTCCATTAATCAAGGTTCGATGGAACTCCAAGAGAGGTCCTGAGTTCACGTGGGAACGTGAAGACCAATTCAAGAAGAAATACCCACACCTCTTCACCAAGATCGCACCGTCGTCAAGTGCTGCATCGTAAGCCTTGAGGACAAGGCTCGTTTAACGGGGGAAGTCTATAACACCCTGTGTTTTCAAGTCATTGACGACGTCGATAAATCTACTATTTATTTTTAGTGTTGTACGCGTTTGCTTGTGATTTCATGAATTAAGTTTAAATCGCGTAAGTTAAAAATTAGCGTTCAATGTAAACGGGCATCAAACAATTAAATGTTTACATCAAGCAAGGGTTAAGTAATTATTTTGAGGATAATTATTAACTTTGTTCATTTTATTTTTATCGGATACGTAAAGTGTATACGTTTCGCGATAAATTGCGTTTAGGCACTCCCGGAACCACCAAAACTTTTCTACGCTTCAACAAATACCCACATTTATACCCAATACATAAAAACTACAAAAATATGTCATGTATATGTATGTATGGCCGGATATGGTCTAATGTATACAAGAAAATCTCATAAAAGAACACATCTCCATGTTTTCATGGGATGTTCTCAACTATTAGGGGACATTTACCATTTTCTTCAAACTTTGACCAAGACTAAGACCAAGGACTTCCTTAATACCCTCATGGTGTCTCTTTGACTAGTATTACACATACATTACTTATACCTTGCATGAGATAAAAGAACATAACACTTAACACTTAGCAAAAAGCAAAAATCTCTCCCATTTTCATATGATCTTGTTAAAATCATAAATTAAAGCTTTGAACTCAAAAATCTATGTGTTATACCTTTTTGATCCAAAACCGTACACCCGAAACCCTAATTTCATGTTTTTACTTAAACAATGAGCTAAACTTGTAAACTATTGTTATAATCTATCCTAGCATACTTAACTAATGTTAAAATAACCACTTTATTGATTAATGAAGGAATTTGAACTTAAAACCCGCGCGTTTATGTTTTGAAACCCTAATATGACCCGTTTTGCTTCCTAGCTTAACGAATCGTTATTTTAAACTTGTGTTGCGTTAAAACTTCATATTTTAGTTTATTATAACTTATAAATGTCTATTGAAATGTTAAACTAAGCTTGCATGGCAATTTGGACATGTTTTGTAATTATAATCCATGCAAGGGGTATATATCGTAACTTTCGGAAACTTATAACTAAAAGGACTAAAAGTGTCATTTTATCAAAGTTATAACTCCAGGGATCTATTATGTCACTTTTCAAACTCCAAGGTTTACTTGGTATATCTTTCAAAGTTGAAGGACCAAAGTCGTAAAAATGCAAACTCCAAGGACCTATTTGCAATTTTTCAAACCCCAGGGTCTAAAATGTAACATTTTGAAAAAGTATAAAATCATATCCAAAACATTATATGACATAACTTTAATTAACGCTTCTCGTGCTTAACATTTCCAGATATGATTGAAACGCTTAAAACCGATCATCCAGAAGCTATATTATACCACAATACTAGGGAGCTTCATATTAAGGAGTTTCATCTTGGTATTACGTTCTGGACGAGTTTGTTGGGTTTACATTTAAAGTGCCCTAGCCCTCAAACGTTTTACTGAGTGACTGTATGAATTATGATGCCCAACGGTGATATAATAATTCCAAACTCTCATCAAACTCATAAATCTTAGAACCAAAGTTCTGAAGTATAGACTTCCTATGACTTGACATAATCTACTCAGGTTGTGTGATGTAGGCTATGTGCTATCATTTTAACTATAGCAACAGTCCCCGATAAAGATTGTTATAAGTCGTCTGCTTTTCATTTTGGTTATATTTATTGCATCGACCTATCAGGTGAGATTCATAACCTCGCCTTTCCTTATTTACATGTTTTATAAACCCTCGAGGGGATACCTGCTATGTTACCAACACTTTTACATACTCATTATCTTATAATAAAGTGATTACCTTTTCAAAACTTAATGGAATTCATAATCTTAACATATCTTATAAACCCTGACACTACTATACTAAATCATGAATGCAAGTGTTTAGTGCTAAGACTATATCCATCCTGAATATATTTATTACCTATGTAAATGGAAATATCTATTGGGTATATCTCCAATATCTCTTTAGTAATCTCTTTGGGTAAATAGCTCCTAATATCTCTTATGGGTAATAATCTCCAATATCTCTTGGGTAATATCTCCCAATATCTCTTTGGGTAGTATCTCCCAATATCTCTTTAATATCTCTTTATCTCTTTATGTGATTCATGAGTTTAGGGTGATAATACTGTTCACTATGACAATAATGTTCTTCATAACGATTATTCCTGCAATACCAACATTTCCAATTATGATAACTTGTATTTAACTATTACATTTCAAACCTATGAATTTCACTCAACCTTTGTGTTGACCCTTTTTAGCATGTTTATCTCAGGTAATTGAGCAAGTTGCGGTACGGAGTGGCATGGACTCGAAGATGGCTGAACTGTTATCATTCAAACATAATGTTTTAGATTTTGGGACCTGCATTTTGTAAAAACTTCTATTAAAATGATGATAACAAATTTTTCCAACAACGTCTCTTTTAAAGTTGTTTTCTATGATTATGATTGTTGTATCCATGAAGTAATACCCCAGATTAGCTTCCGCTGCTATATTGTAAAAATGGGGGTGTTACAGATTGGTATCAGCGCCATGGTTATAGAGAACAAGGTCAAAACCTTAACTATAACCACATTTCTTTTCTAGCCATCAAAGTCCTCCGTGCCACTACATTCCGGATCAGTATGTAAAGATACATAACTATTATACTATATTATATCATAAATAACTTATGTTATTTACAACTGGGTTGTTAACAGAACGATGTCTTCTCCCAACCACTCTACTTCCGATCTTGAGGATGCTTTTTCCTCTATGAATATTCTTAACTATACTTCGGTCTCATCGGATTATTTCTCAGCTTCATCGGAAAGCAGTTCTTTTAACTCTTCGGAAAACTCTAAAGATAATATGATCCCACCAGTATTCTTATCTTTCTACAATAATCCTTGTTTGAAGGACGTACAAGCATTTTATGCTAAGGAATTACCTATTTCATCACCAGATCCTATTACTCCACCAGCTATTTTAACTCCATCTCCGGTATTACCACCATCATTACTATTTGATCCTCGATATTTCTTTGTTCCTGAAGAACTATTACCACCTAAGAAGCGAATCCATTCCCCATCTTCTTCCTCAACTACGTTATCTAATTCATCCCGGAATCAAACCTGTGATTTGGTATCACCATCTTCCTCAGTTTATACTCCTACCCCACCTCAGATATTTGAAATAGGAAAATGTTCAATTAAGATGCATCTGAAACATCATGAGAAACAAATCGAAGATATTTTGAATTACTTAGATGAACTCTCTTTTCACCGCATTGAGAAAATGGAAGAAGGACGTATTAATGGTAACGAACTAAAGACCGAACTTAAGAGAATCCGTACTCAGATTATCAAACTTCAAAAGAAAAAAAAAGGGAAGCAGTTAGGGCAAAAGGATAAGATTACCTTTGCTCATTACAGAATTTCCGATCTTGAACAAATCATTGAGAAAATCCAAGCTCGTCACCAAACAAATCAGGAAGATCTTTAGGATGTCATCTACCGGATCAAAATCATCAAGCTATTTATAACTTTATCCTAGCCACGGGATGTGTGGTATAAATAAAAACGCTTGTCAAATCTTGACTATGTACAGTAAGAAGGCAAGTTATTTATAAAGGCAATCCCGTTTCGTATCTTATTGTTTCCAACTTATCATCATTTCCACCATTTGCATCATTATCTCCGTCTTTATCTCTAAGTGCTTAAAAATTCAAAAATAAGCATTTCTCTTTAAGCATTTTAAGCATCACATTCTCTTTTATAACCTAGGATATCATTATTATTACGTGTTATCTTTTGTTGATAGAATGCCTCCCAAAAGGACGTCAACATCCGAAACACCAGCCATAACTTTGGATGCCATCCGGCAACTGACTGTTGATTTTACTGCAGCCCTGGAAGCACAGACTGCTGCCATGGCAAGTGCTAGTAATCTTACTGGAACTCCTGCAGTGAAAACGGGAAACTACAAGAGTTATCAGCTGTCAACTTTCTGCTTTTAATGGTAGGAAAGGAGCAGTAGGCCTATTCGCTGATTTGAACGAACCGAAACAGTATTCTCTAGAAGCAGATGTGCTGAGGAAAATAAAGTAACATTTACTACTGGTACTTTAACTGACGATGCCTTATCCTGGTGGAATGCATATGCCCAACGTATGGGAATAGAGCAAGCTAATCGAACCACCTGGACTGAGTTAAAAAGGTTCGTAACAAACAAGTATTGTCCCCAGACTGAGATTAGAAAAAGGAAGAGGAAACTTTTACATCTGAGTGTTAGAAGGGAAAAGAATCTTAAACCTTCCCTATGTTAGAAGAATTCAAGAATTAACCACCTTGTGCCCAAACATGGTGCCAAACAATGAGAAACTCTTGGAAGCTTTTATCGAAGGTCTACCTCGAAGCATTGAAGGAAACGTTACTGCCTCAAAACCTCAAACTTTGGAGGAAGCCATCAACATATCCCAGAATTTATGGGGATCAATAATAAAACGCGATTCCTGTGGCAAGAAACCAATGATCATAAACGAAAATTAGAAGATAAGAGAAACACCATCGACAACAACAACAACTACCCCAAATACCACAACAACAATAACCACTTCAACAATCGCAAAAATGACAACTACCAAAATAACCACAACAATCACAACCGTAACGATGATTACCACCACCAGCAGAATAGAAGACAAGAACCTGTTAGGACTTATCCTCCCAAAAGATACCATGGAAACCTTCCTTTGTGTACAAAATGCACCCTGCATCCACTTAGGAGATTGTACGTCCAAGTGTCGAACTTGCAACAAAGTGGGTCATCTGACCAGAAACTGCAGAGACAAAAGATCAACCGCTGAAAACAACTCTTGAGGATATTCAAGTTCATCAGAATCTTCTTCAATCTGAAAACTCCGATCATCAAGCTACAATCTTTGTCATTTGTTATTTTTATCCTACTACAAGATACGTAACATAAGTATCAACTCTTTTAAAGTTTCGTATGTAAAGTACTAAGGGGTGAAATAATAAAGTGATGATTTTGTTACATCTTTGTTATCTAATGGTATCAAAACTTGTCATCATTTGTCAATTCCATCGATTCTATTATGTTCAACTCTGAATACTCTCCTCATACCTTTGCAACAAAAAAAAATTTCATCCTCAATTATATGAGCGTCAGTACAATCAACATCTCAATATTATCTAACCATTCATGATCATTTTCTACACATTACCATATCATGTTTTTATGCTTAGGTAAGACGATTTATGATCATCTTATTGAAATGAATTAGAAATGCGTTATCATTTAAATAAGGAAATTATAAATCCCGAACTAATGAATTTGATAAATTCTCAGTTACAAGGAGTTGGACGCTTCTTTTTGTAAGTGACTAATTATAAATAAGTAGGCTTAAGTATATAACATATGTACAAACAAGTTCTTCATCTGTTTGTATCAACAATCCCTTAATCATTTATACATTATTAACCTTCATTTTCATTATTACCTAATTACAAAAATCTGTACTCACAGATTAAAACACTTTAATTTCAATATTCATTCCTTGACATCACTCATTCCATGATCTCTGTATTCTAAAAAATTTCTATATTCTGCAACGTAATAACAAGGAAACACACAAGAATCTATGCAATATCAAATAAGCCCAAAGAGTTAAATTTAATTAACTACCCTTTAAATATTTATCCGTTATTGTTTAAAAACCTTTTTCCTTTTATCACCTGATGAATTTTGAAGAAGATTATTTGACATTTTCTCCCCCTCAAATAATGTCCCGTTTTCTATTTAAAGAGTTGTAGACATTGTTTGAGTGGTCAAATGGCTTGAAAAATCATTTTCTGATGAAATTTTAAGATGATTAAATTAATTTTAAAATCAACACCTTAAAAAATAAGATTTCTCTTATTTTGACAAATAAATGCACTGACACGTACATTTATTGTATATAGGAAGCACAGGTTGTGTTGCAAAGTAAACACAAGCCTTTGTATGAATATAAAGTAATTCTATAACAACCTATAATTTTCATAAATGTAAATATCCATCTATTAAGTTAGATGATGTACAATCTATCAATTATATATGAACTCACCTTTTTCAGGGAAATTTTTCGCTTTATTACATTACATTACTTACTTTGCCAATATCTCAATATGCAATATAACCTGCATAACTAAAGTTAACGGGCTCAGGCAACCTATCTATGGCAATCCTATCTTCATATATGTCAAGAAAACATCATAACATGTCAAGTCAATATCATAATATCATTATTACAAGGTACATTATTCCTATAAGGTACCATTTGCAACATCATATCAAAACGAGCTTTAAACCATTATCGGATGCCCTAAACCCTAATCTCATGGAAGGGTTAACCCCTAAAGTGAATGCACAAGCTACTAAAGCATATGTACAAGCAATATAACATCTCATTTGAAATATAAAATCCCTTCAACTCAAAGTACAAATCTCTAAAAGCTCAATGTACAAGTCATTAAGCATGATCTCTAAAATAGCCGTTTTACCTCCGTTTTCATTCTAATTTCTTCACCACCACTTAAGCAAGCTACTACACTCATTTTACAAGGTGTAAACCCTAATTATTCAATTCATAAGCTTTCATACATCTTTTTATACTCAAAACCCTAATTCAAAACCCTAAACCCTAAAACCGAGCTAGTTTCTGAACCATGACCCGTTTCTTGATTTTTATCCATTGTAAACCTAAACCAATACTTAAATAAGTTATAATAACATAAATTACAACATTCTAAATCATAATCCATTATCATTTCATCATTCTACTTCAATTATACAAGAAACAAATCCAGAAAACCCTAATTGTGCCCTAATTATGATTTTGACCCGTTTACTCATTTTCAGACCATCTCATTCTCAAGTAAGCAACCAAGAGTCATTGTAAACCCATAAAATGAGTTTACAAACCTTTATCTATCATTAACCATCCTTTCTTCAACAATGTACAAGAATTACAAAGCTAGAAAACCCTAAAAGTATTATACGAGCCCTAATTCCAAGCCACGACTTATTCTTTCAATTTCAACCCTTTTTAACTTAAACCAACCCGTTTTCTCAATTTCAACCCATTTTAACTTAATCCTAATATGACCAAATATTTATTAAATAATACTTTATATAAGGCCTCGGATTTGAATTCCATCATTCCTAATCAAGAGTATGCAAATATAAGCCAAGGAAAGTCAAAGAAAACCCTTTTTACGAACGCCCTATGTGAACCCGTACTCCCATTTCTTCAATTTAATGCCGTTTTTAACCAAACAAATTGCTAATCTTTGCTATTTACTTAATCCCAGACCTCTAACAACTATTTCATCGTTCTTAATCATTCTTATATAACACAGTTTACCTTGTTTTAAAACCTTTTTGAAGAACCCGTTTTTGTTGACCCAAAATAGACCGGTTTGCTTCTATGACCATTTTAAACCCTCTATATTGTTACATGTGCCAATGACCAACCTAAGAACTCTTCTAGAACCTTCTAATCAGGATTTTATGCACCTACTTCTTTAGACCAATCTTATTGGTCAAAATTTGAGAAGCACATGGCCTTGTTTTTGCTTACTTCAGCCGCGGCATACAACAAACACACACACCTCATCAAAGCTACTTCATAGACCTTCACCATTGATTTCATAGATTCTATACATCATACCCTAGACCCTCTATGTGTCGAGGCCAGATCATAACCCTTGCTTACTCCTTGTACTACTTCATTATGGGTTTATAAATAGGAGCAAGCATAGTGATGTTCATTCTTCTTCATTCTCCCACTTCCGCCTCTATTAACCCTTATAGAAGCAATAATTTGCTCTACTAGATCCCTAAGTGATCTTAAGAAGGTCTCATAGTACAGAAAGGAAGCAAAGAAACAAGAAACGAAGACCTGGTAAGTCGGTTGTTACTCTAGCCGTACGAAGCCGAAAGTCCCAATTCTGACCCGTTTCCAAGCTATAAGCTCAAACCAGGTGTCTCACAGCTTATTATATTCTGCTCATTGTAAATCATAAGTGTCTTTATAATTTACTAAAATCATTATATAAAGCTTTGAACTCAAAACCTATAGTGATATGCCTTTATTGATCCAAAACGTTACATCCCGAAACCCTAATTTCATGTTTTTACATTAACCTATGAGTGTTAAACTTGAAACTTTTGTTTTATTTTAAACCTATCCTAATAAAGCTTATATAATGTTTTTTTTAAAATAAGAATGTTGATAAGTCATAAAGAGAATTTTTGACCTTTAAAATCCCGGCGCGTTTTCATTTTAAAACCCTTAATTTGACCCGTTTTGTTTTTTCCTTTTAACTTTAACGGAATCATTAAATTAAACTTATTATTGTGTTAATCTTCACGTATTTTAGTTTATTATTTATAACTTTAATATGGACTATTGAAAGTTTTTAATTAAGCTTTTCATGGCAATTTTGGACATGTTTTGTAATTATAATCTATTGGCAAGGGCTGGTTATATTTCATAAATTTCTAGGACTTATATCTAAAAGGACTCTAAAAGTGTTCATTTTATTTAAGTTTATAACTATAGGGGTCTATTTTGGTTCTATTTTCAAAGTATAAGGTTTACTTGGGTATATCAGTAAAAAGTTGTATTGGACTAAAGTCCTAAAAATGCAAAACCCTATAGGGTTAACTTGTAATTTTCCTAAACCCCAGGGTCTTAAAATGTAACAATTTTGAAAAAGTGTAAAATCATTTTCAAAACATTGTTATGTCGTAACTTTAATTTTAACGCTCTCCTCGTGCTTTAACCATTTCCATATATTAAATTAAAATGTTTAAACCTGCTTAAGTTTCTATCCTGCTATATCATTCATAATCGATGTGCTTTCAAAAATATATCCGGATCCATATATACCACAATACTAGGGAGCTTCATATTAAAAGAAGTTTCATCTTTGGTATTACGGTCTGTTGACGTTGTTGGGTTTACGATTTAAAGTTGCTCCTTATAGCTCTAAACGTTTTACTAAAATGACTTTAAAATATGATGGCCCTACACCAAACCGGTTGTTATGATAATTTTTTTATCAAAACCAACATCGATATCCAAAAAAAACCTTGTATATAAACATCAACTAAGGACTTGCCATATATTTAACCCAGGGTTATCTTATATTTCATGTGTCTGTGATTTCCGTTGTTGGAAATCCGTTTTACTTTCATTTACTTTATTCATTAGTATCAACTTTCACTATACCGTTCAGGTGAGTTCATTGCCTCGCTATCATCTTTCAATCTTTTTATAAAACCGCGAGGGGGAGGATAATGCTTTTATTAAACTTGACTGCCAATTATTTCTACATGCTATTATTTTACTATTGCCTAGAGTATACCTGCATTGCCTTTTTAAGCCCCAATAATAATCATGAACCGTTAATTACTTTCCGGTAGTAGTAAGCGCTAATGATAGTGAATAGATCTTTTGGGCTTGGACTCCCCGTTGGTGTACCCAGTTACGTTTGTAACCAATTGCACATATTAGAAATCACGCGTGGGGTATTTTGGCAATGGTGCGCACTAGGCAGGCAATTATTATCCATTATAAAATCCTAACGCCCATCGGAAATTCAATGAGCTAATGGCAATAATAAATTATATGGTTTCAATACTGGTGTGTGTATATCAACGTAACCTAAATATCGCATTTGCATTCAAATTATATTACTTAAACCTATGGATTCACTCAACCTTGGTGTTGACTTTTTAGCCTGTTTTATCTCAGGTAATAACTGGTTACGGAGTAGTGGCATCTTTGAGGACATGAAGATAGAAAAAAACGTTAGCATGGTGATTTTATAGTGTAAAGGGATGATTATGGTTTAGTGTAGGATTGATTTGAAGTAGAATGGAGGTGATTGGGTTGAGTTAAGAAGATGTTGTTGGTTGTTTTTGTTGCCTGGTCGTCGAACAAAAGAAGGGAGAGGGATTCAGTGTCTGTTCTTTTTTTATTAGCATGCGTGATATGGGATTATACCAAGAGAGAGTATCTTATAAATATATAGAGAATATATTATTCCTTAAACCTTGAATGTATCGACATTTAAAAAAATATAGAATGTTGTGTTTGTGGGCTTGTGTAACCGGTTTAAAAAAAGAGGGGATGAGCTTGGTAAAATCTTTATCAAATTTAGACTACACAAGTTTTTGGGCTTAAACATTATTAAACTTGTTACTAAGCGTGAAAACGCTATTCTGACGCGGTTTCGGCCAAACATGAATAAAAGTAGGAAAAGTACTAAAATAAAATAATTAAGCTTTTGAAGCTAAAATATGACGTTATTGATTTTCTCGATCGTTAAACGGATAAATAATAAAGGTATGACTCGCGAATAATTAAAACGACGATTTTAATAAAAACCAACTAAAATAATAAAAGTAACTTCTATAAAATTTTAAAATTAAATACATGTTTAGGATAAATAGTGACCTTAAATACGGGGTTTTACATCCTCCCCTCCATACGGGAGCGCCGTCCCGGTGGTCAATTCACCTTAATCGTCTACGGTTTACTTATGAAGAGATGAGAAAATACTCAGGTCCTCGTCGAGGTTTCCAACAAAAATTGAATGAACAAAAGTCAAAGCATCAAATATATGAAATGAGCATGAGCGAACGGATTAAATGTCGTGAGAATTCTTTAAAAGGGAGGATAAAATATATGGCTCAAAGAAAAGCCATTGGAAACGAAGAATTTAACAAGTCGTCAATTCTTGGAAGCGGTTAATGGTTCATTACTATTAGCTTATCAAGTTCGCGGAGGTCGATACACATTCGGAAAAATTCATATAACAAATTACGAGTCGAAAGAAGTTCATAGCCCAAAGAATGATTCGTACGGACGAACGCGCGCTATGTCGAATACACATAAGCCCACTCATTCATAATTTGTCACTTACATAAAGAGGCGTCCCAAACCATGTAAGTAAAGAATTATGAACTTATGGTTCGGCGGTTTATAATTTCCTTATTCAAATGAAGAAGCGTCCTAATTCATTTCAATAAGATGATTATAAATCATCCTACTTAAGTATGGCCGACACAAAACAAAATATCACAACAAGATCAAATGCTACATTATTTAAAAAGGAGTGTCTCCTTGATGACATGATTCTTCAAAATCATAAGAAGTAACGAGAAGAATAATAAGATGTTAGTCAATTGCGTTCCAACGTTGAGTGCCAAAAGGCAGCATGATTCGAGGTGACAAGGTAAAGTAGTACTCCCATCGAATGGAAGACTTCAAACTGATAGATTA